>WOVY01016293.1:0-27990 GCA_013436015.1 Rhipicephalus annulatus
GGAAAGTTGGTGTCCTTCGCCTCCACACCCAACTTTTCTTGCTAAATGATTGGCAGTCCAACGTCCTGCGTGCTTCAAGGTATAGCAGCTGCCTTGACCTGGCCTTTGTCTCACGAGGCCTCGTCAGGCATGCTGAGTGGTTTCCAGACATAGAAACGCATGGAAGTGACCACGTTCCCACTTACGTCAAAATCGAAGGATTGTCCCATGCTAAGATACGCGACAGTGTTCAGAGAGTGGACTGGTTGAAATTCCAGTCTCGCATGGAAGAGCAATGTGAAGCAAGCATAACCCTCGACATAGAGGAGATAATTAAAAGCACAATACACGATACTACGTGTACCCTCACCTGCTCTCCCAAAGCAACGGAATTTGACATCGAGCTAGAACGAATTTGAGCAATCCGACGGCGTGCTGAACGAAGATACCGACGCACGGAGGCAATAGAAGACTTACGGATTGCTCGACGTATACAAAAGAAGATTCACCGCAGGATAAATAAACTCGAGTCACAACGTTGGACTGTTTTTTGTGAGTCACTTGACCCACAAAAACCTTTATCCCAATTGTGGAAGACGGTACGAGGCCTCCACACAAAACCCACTCAGTGGTCACCATTCAGGGCTCTCGCACTTTTTGAACAAAGACGCAGCATTGACGTGGCAGAAGACTTCTGTGCCAGAGTATCTGGGCCACTCGCAGCGCCCAATAGCCTATTGCCCTCGACTAACTGTCCACAAACACCGGATTCCCGCATGGATATGCCTTTTTCCATCGTGGAGCTCGGAGCAGCACTAGCTTTGTGTGGACGCACGTCGGCACCAGGGCCCGATAGAATTTCTTATAGGGCCTTGTGTCATCTGGGTGAACGCGCGAGAATCCTCCTTTTGGAGTTGTACAACAAATCCTGGCGAGATGGAACGCTCCCGACAAGCTGGAAGACAAGTCGCCTAGTTCTACTTCTGAAGCCAGGCAAGTCACCGTTGGACCTCTCATCTTATCGTCCGATCGCATTGGCCAGTTGTATAGGCAAAGTTATGGAGAGGATGATCCTGGGACGCCTGGAGTGGTTCTTGGAGTGTACCAACATCTACCCAGATGCCATGGCAGGATTCTTCGTGGTCGAGCATCGATTGACAACGTAGTCGACCTGGTCACTTATGTCCAACACGAGAAAGGCCGTAAGCGTCTCTGCGCATCTTTGTTCCTAGATGTCAAAGGGGCGTATGACAACGTTACGCATGAAGCTGTTCTTACCGCTCTCGAAGATATAGGAGTAGGTGGTCGGATGTATCACTGGATACGTAGTTATTTGTCAATGCGATCCTTCTCTGTGAGCACTGAAGACGGTCCAACCTCTCCACATTACAGCCACCGTGGCGTCCCCCAGGGTGGCGTACTCAGCCCTGTGCTGTTCAATCTTACGTTAATTGCTCTCACTGAGCATCTGCCAAGCACGGTCAGGCTATCAATGTACGCAGATGACATCTGCATTTGGGCATCGGCTGTAACACGCCTGCAGTTACGAGGAAGAATTCAAAAAGCTGCCACTGAAACATTACACTACCTCCGAAATCGAGGCTTGGAAATTTCTTCCGAGAAATGCGCCCTCGTAGCGTTTACACGAAAGCCTATGGATAAGTACACTATAAGCACCAATGGTCAAACTATACCATACGTTCGATCGCACAAGTTTTTGGGTGTCATAATTGACAAGAATCTATCATGGAGCGATCACGTTTTGTACATGAACAAACGGTTAATGGACATCTGTAATATACTGAAGTTCTTTGCAGGGAAGACTTGGGGAATGTCTCCCAGTGCAATGCTACAGCTGTACAGAGTACTTTTTCTCGGTTTCCTGCGGTATAGTTTACCGGTATTGACCAATGCAAGCAAAACAAGCCTTCGAACGCTACAGAGTGTGCAGTCCCAGGCACTCCGGATTTGCCTCGGCTTGCCTCGTAGTGCGTCAACAATGGCTACTATAGCTATCGCCGGTGACCACCTCATCACAACACATATCGACGTTGAGGTACTCCGGACACATATAAGGCATATTGCTCGGGACACCCTGCCACCACCTAGCCTCTTTACCAGCAGACAGACCACGTTCGTCATTTTGCCAAACGGTCACCACATACCGCAATTCTTTGCCAACATGCTTCACACCCGCCGCCAGGCCTTTGACTCCTCCCTGGTGCCTGACTCAGGCTAATATCAGGCTAACTATACCTGGCATCAAGAAAAAAGCAGATATGTCGTCACCTGCTCTTAGACAGCTTGCTCTGCTCTTGTTATACGAGACGTATCAAGGCTGTATACACGTATACACCGACGGCTCTGTTTTACAGAAGAGTTCAACGGCATCATTTGTTATACCGATAAAAGACACGACGAAAAAAAATAAGACCTCCCACCTTACGACATCAACGGGAGCAGAGCTTACAGCTCTTCGTGCCGCATTGCAATTCATTAGCGATCAACAGCCACAAAAATGGACAATTTTCAGTGACTCAAAGGCGGCACTGCAATCCCTTATATCACCTTTACGCCACGGCTCGTACGAACAGCTGGTATTTGAGATTGCAGAAAAAACTCACCATTTCATTGAGGAAGGACATGAAATAGCCTTTCAATGGCTGCCCAGTCATTGTGGAATAATTGGCAATGAACGGGCCGATCGAGCAGCCCGTTCTGCCCATACTGAAAGCGATGAAATATCAATTCCGCTTTCCAGAACTGACGCTGCACGGCAACTCCGCATGCTTGCTCGCAAGCGCACCACGTCACAATGGAACGAGTCACATTTCTTCCATGCACGGTTAGGTACTTTAGACCCAACTCTCAGTCTTCGTATTCCTCCGGAATTACGCCGACGAGACGCTACTATGCTGTGCAGATTATGGTTGGGCGTCGCATTTACCAAAGCGTATGCGTTCCGCACAGGAATGGCTGACACTGCTGCCTGCGACCATTGTGGCAGGGATGAAACAACTTGGCACATTCTGTGTGAATGCCCACAATACTGCTCGCAGAGACAGTCACTCTGCAATGCACAAGATGAACTGGACAACCAGCCTCTTTCGGAAGAAAGACTCCTGCGCTGCCGACAGGAATTTATGTCGCAGAAGAAGGCTGTGAAGGCGCTCATGCGCTTCTTGCGTTCAACCGGCCTGTCCAAACGACTGTGATTGGAACTCCCTGAACGTGTGTGCATGTGTTTTTTTTCTAATTTATTTTATATCTCTCTATAGCTATCCTCTTTCCGACCCTTTTCCCCACCCCCGTACAGGGTAGCAAACCAGTTCGTCTAGGTTAACCTCCCTGTCTCTTCCTTTTAATTATTTCTCTCTCTCTCTCGCTTGTATTACTACTTGCTGTATAGTATTTGTTCGTTTTATTGTATTTCCTTTTTACCCTCTCATTGCTGACGTGGGGTGGACGGTGCTTGTCAAGCGGCAATAGCTGCAGTTTTTTTGCCGTCTCCCCAATTTTCGGAATTGTATCTGTTTTGGTGAAAATAAAATAAATAAAATAAAACTATAAAAACTAAAATAAAATAACGCTTCTCCAACAAGGTCCTGTGCTGCGTTCTTTCGCACTCTTGCGGTTTGAGAAAAGTTGCTGTGTTTAGTTTTATTATTATTATAAAAATAATATTGAAAGTAAACGCAGCAATGACAGCAAAGTTCAAATAGGATATACTGGTTCAGTAATAGCTTCTTTGTGCTGCTCGATGCCTGCAGTGACTGCGTAGGCATTTTCGTCTGAAACCTTAATAGTCGCACAGAAGGCAAGGTGAGGGAATCTTTTCGGTATCGGCCATTCCGTATCAAGGTTGGGCACGGACACACAATGGATGCTCTCTATTTTAGGGCATGCTTTTCTGCCCCGTTTGTCTCCATGAAAAAGGAAGTGGTAAGCAATCGTCAGAGGATAGCCCTGTCACACCGTCCCCGTGGTGCCTCAACCACCAAAAAGTGGCGTTTATCACTGGTGCTCTCAAGGATCATGAACTGCGCATATGTGGCGCTACTTGTTGCTAGCCGAACATCATGGGTGAGAGTAAAATGAGACCCTCAATGAGCTTGCTGCAGAAACGGATAAAGTGGATTAGTTGATTTTCATACGTCACCCGTAGCAACATTTCAAGTTCTAGCATCACTCTAATAAGCTCTTAATGCCGAAATATCTCTTCTGCCAATCAAAGGATATACATGTGTGCTGTCCGGACCAACGTTGATGAAATCATCTGCTTCTGTACGTATATGCCTCTGTGCCTCGCCAAGCACTGCTATTTTTGGGAGTATTTGGTTTTGGGCAGAAAGCAGAACAAGATAAGATGCTAAGATTGGACTCAGTCTTGGCAAATGGGTGATTTAGTGCCGGGAGTCGGGTTGGGGTCGTCCCAGCCATACTGCCCACAGCTGTCTGCAGCCATGTTTTGTTCCGCTTCTTATCTATTTTGACCACTCGGAAAATTTGTAATTGTTGGGTTTAGTGTGGCGTGCTCGGTGATCAACAGTTATGAATGAGTGCGGTTCGGAATTCTGCCAAGAGAGCCAAGGCGTTATAGGTGGCTGTATTTTTTTCTATTTAGTGAAACTGGCTGGCGTTGTTATCACCAGCCAATGCCCATTACTGCCAAATCGTGCGTAAGAATTGCTGTTATGTGTATTATACAAGCGGGTGTAACAGATATAGGCGTCGTGATCGTGTTTCACCTCGAATATCCTTCACGTTAGGGCAGCTGTCATTCTGTCCGTGTCAATAACGACTATGCTTGTTAATGGCAAGCAGTTAATTTTCCGTTGCCTCCATGTGCACACAATATTATTCGCGCAGACCTTTATATTCTCCGAGGATTCAAAAGTGCGCTACAATATTGTACCAATATTGTTTTTAACTGTATTCGTTAGTACGAGCTATTCAGAGTCCGCGTATTGTTGTGGGACGGAATGTATACGGTTGCTGTAAAGCGCAGGGAGAGCTACCATGCCGCCATTCGGACCACTTACTGCCAACAAATGACGTGAGCCAGTTCGCAAAACACGCATATCTCACGCAAGAAAAAAAAAGGTAACTCAGTCGTTCACACAGTTGACGAGCGGTTGGGACAAAAGAAAAATTCGAATGGAAAGCGTCTCTCGTAGGAGCCAGGCGACGCATGGTCGTATGGTTTTAGGTTGATTGTTTGGCATTCACGTATGCCCTTCGAAAATGCCGCAAGCACATGGAAGTAAAGTTTTCGACCCGCTCCACCGACTAAGACGGATGGTTTCGGTATGCATTCACCCTTGGTGAGAATACCGCCTTCGAAGTGCGTGGACGAGCTTGCCCCCTACTGCATGTCACTACCGAACGTTTTTGGATTGACGGCACATCTCGCTGTCGTGTGCACGCATTGTCAGACGTTCTCACCGCGTTAGCGTGGCTTCTACGGAGCGACGTTAAGCGCGAAAGCCGATGGAGCTCATGCCTGGAATTTGATACTGGCTGACGTCAGGACTGATAATCGGTTTAACTGTAGAGAGAATGGGACGACACGTGTTGAGCAGACAATTTCTCCACTCGCGTGTTGCATTTTAAAAAGCGCTTTTTACCAATGCTGCGGCTGTTATGAAAGTGTTTCTGCAATTAGTTGTGGTGATGTGAGCCCCCATGCTTGAGTGGCTTGTTCAGACCCTTTGACTTTGTTTGACCATAGGGTAGAAAAGTGTGTTTGGATGTTAAAGGGGAGCGAAGGTTCAGGTTTGGACTTCAGCAGACGCATGATCACTGTGTATAAATTTAGGTGTGCCTATGTGCATATTGTTTTTTTCTGTGCCTTAAGGCATCACTCCATGTCTGTCATTGTTTATTCCTATATATATATATATATATACATATATAGGTTGTCTTATTTTTGTTACATTTTTGTATCACTTTTTTGTAATCTTGCTAATTTGTTCATGGCAATAATTTTTCTCGATGCTTGCCTATATTGTTTATTGTATTGTACTCCACCTGCCTAGTCTTCAGTGGCAGCAGTGTTTTCTAAATAAGTAAACGATTAAAGCATCTCTTGACCAGACAGTGGCTTTTCATCGTACAGCCATCCATGTCAATCGGCCCAGGGGCCAAAACTACCTCCGTGTCCTTACGGTATTTTCAAAGGGCACACGCGAGTGCCAAACAATAAACTTGAAACCAGACGACTATGCCTCACCTCGCTCTTGCGAGAAACGCTTTCCTGTAGGCTCATCCCGTTTGTCCCAACCGCTGGTCGAACATGTGAAGGACCAGGCCGATCACCTTGCTTTCCTTGCGTAGGACATCTGCATGGCCTTTCGTGGAACCGACCGGCGTCGTTCTTTGGAAGTAAGGGGTCACAATGGCGGCACGGGAACTCCCTTTGCGCTTTGCAGCACCAGTGTACGCTAGGCCCAAAAAATTGCGCTGACTCTGCATAACTCACACCAACTGCTTTTCTCTCAAGTTCAACGTATTTGGAAAAGCATTAGCCAGTTCAACCAAACAGGCCCTAAAAAAACATGTGCGCAATGGCGCGAAAGTTCCACTCATGGTGTATTATTTGCCCAAAACGTTGGCTATACTTTTTTTCCAATAAATATGACATAATGTTCTTCATACGGATTTTAAAAATTCCCCTAAAAGTGTCAATTGGTTTTGAAAACAGTGCATTTTCACAAATACTTAAGTTCTGCATGTGACAACGATGCCTGCAACTACGCCCTCTGCCACGAATAAGAACATCAAGTACGGGCATTGAGCACGCAAAGTATATTCTCAATTTTCTGCGAAACTGCTGGAGAAGTTTTTGAAGCACGTATGCAGAGAGATAGTCATTTGACGCGTCTGCAAAAACGTTCTGAATTCAATCCTTGCAATCATGAGAACGCTTTTCATGTCATACAATAAATTTATTCTGTAGCCCAACTGAAGGGTAACAAAGGAATGGTCAAAAAAACTCAAAAGCCATTGTAAGGGTTTCACGACGCCCCTACGAGCCTCTTGGAAAATGCCTCCCGGACAATGTAGAAAGGAAGAACTTTCATTGATGTCAACCATCTGATATATATGACACAAACGAGATATTTATTAGGTAGTCTGAATTGCAATGAAAAAAATATTGTCGATTTTTTTATATTTATAAGTGTAGTAAACGTTATTTACAACTTTTAAGAAGCAGTCAGTTTCCAGTCATCCTGAAGTTTCGTGAGCAATCGTTTTCAAACTTAGCCGGACTAACAGCTAGGACTAACTTAGCAGGACTAACAGCTAGACGGACTAACATTTCGCGCTGTGGTTCGAAGAGCTCGATGCGATGCAGCAGTGTTCGATTTCACTTCGTCGAAGAGAAATAGGGGACGTGGATAGGGACGCCAGTTACGCAACTTATGGTGCGGAAATTTGGGTTGGTGCCAGTTGGAGCGTAGCGTACAAAGCGATTCAACGACATCTGTCCGTACGTAGTATCCACGCCACCGGACTGAATTATGAATTTTAATGGTCACGCTTTGATTATCCACGCGACCCCATGACACAGCTTCTAGAAGCCGCTCCACCCAAATCCCTTAGCACCCTCTGCAGGACAGGTTACGATGCACTAGGGTATGCGGTGGATGGATATTCGCCGGCATTTTTCGTTCTTTGAATACACAGTGTAGACGCAACGAATTTCAATAAATATATACGATTAAATAATCTTTGGGTTCGAGATAATTTTCTGAGAGTTTCTTGTTATATTGTTTTCGTTTGTTCTTGCTGACAAAAGTTTACGTATTTATGCATTTCAATCATTTCGCAGCTTCTGTAACAAAATTTGCCCTTTACCATTTTTTTCATAAGCAAGCCATTTGCTCTGGAGTGCTTGAAAATGGCAGCATATCCATGGAGTGAATGATGGAGAGTGGGCGAAGCGTCCGTCTGTCCATTCATTCTTGCTTCCGTCCGTCCATTCGTACGTCTGTGTGGCCGCCCGTGCGTCCATCCGCTTGTACGTGCGTGCATCTGTTCGTGCACCCGCACGTCCATCTGTGCGTCCGTCCTTGCATTCGTCTACGCATCCGCTCCTGCGTCCGTTCATGCGTCTATTTGTCCATGCAGCCATCCATGCGTCCATCCATGCATCTGTCTGTGTGTCCGTTCATCCACCTATTCAACACTCCAAGTACCACCATCTCGCACTTTTCCATCATACATTCGTCCTATGGAAGAACCGCCATCAAGCGGACATTCCAAGGACTGAACGAGAGGAGGCAAACGCACACTTATTTATGGCTTGGGCTTCGTGTCTACTTCCCACCTTTAACCCCCTCGAGTTCATGGTATATACCATTTCACTGTATTCATGGCACTGCGGCCCGACGCTCACTAAACCTTTCGAAAACCAAAAAGGTGACGCCCAGCGAGTACAACGTAGCAACCATTTCTTGTCAGATAGTGCTCAATGTACATGCCAATGGCTGCTAAGGGGGAATGAGAGACAGGAGAATTCTGCTTTTAGTTAACGCGCAAGCTGCAAATTTTTTATTGTTCAACCACGTACAGAAAAAATCTCCCACCGGCATCACCTTGTAGGTCAAAATGTAAGACTGGTTACACACTACGACTACTACTACGACTACGAGGGACGAACGGGTGCCGCTATAAAGAGCTTCGCCCCTAAAACCTCTGAGCAAGAAATCAAGCGCCCTTACACAGCGTCGTGCACAGTTGTTCTGTACAAATGCGCGCCTTCCTTGGTAATTTTTCTGTGAATTATTGAAATCATAAAATGTTTTCAGTGAATGGACTTTTTATTGCGTTTGGTCATCCTTTTGGCTCTGGAGTTCTAGTGTTTCTTGTAGTTATTCACCTGTGGGGCTCAAATCTTTTTGGATATGAGTATGATGTCTCGCCACCTCTCCAAATTCATATTGAACGAAAACTTACGTATTACTTGTACTCCCAGGGCCAATCACATGATATTTTATACCAGCTGCTTAAATCTCAAAAATAGTGACATTGAATGTTTCGCTTCTTGCTGCAATAACCACGCATGTAAGGTATGAAAAGCTGGGAAGTTTGAAAGTTGAGAAAAACTTACACTGAGTATTAGTTTTTTAAGCAATGGTGTTTGATGCCAAAAATGCGCCAACTAGCAAGAGAAACACTTCAGGGTGAGTGTTCAAATCTCCTGATTTCCTTTTCCAAAACGTGAGCATGGATGTTCTCAGTTATACTCGTTGTTGGATAGCATTCGATGATATATACCTCCTTAATTCTTTCTGAGGGAAAGTTTTACTCGTATGTAAATTAGAATTAAAATGTAGTGCATTAAAAAACTCTACAGTCACTTTCACCCATTCCCAAGATTATCCTAAAATAAAGAATATCACCAGTCATTCGCAGTAGCAAAACATACCTTACTTTACTACAAAAATATGTCCAACATTTTCTTGTTAAAGCGCATGACTGTCATTACTAGATATGCATCGCGCTTGGTATATTTTCGCCGAAAACGTTAACGCAGCACTTTCAAAAACAAACTTTAATATCCCACTCCGAATCAGGGTATCTGTTCTGAATATTTTTTGAATCATCTATATAGGCGTCAAGCTCATATATGCGCACAATAAGCGCACGTTTTGGTAGAAAAGATCAATTCATGCTTTAGAAAAAATTTGTCAGCAGGGGTTCCAAGCTCGGGTCTACATTTAAAGGAGCTAACTTTTATTCTTCAGGACTAGAATACCCTTCATGTTCCCCTTCCTGCTATCATTAATTTCTTGACATGCATGATGCCTGAGCATCAATTTCACACACCCACACACAAACAGGGCACCACATACTTAATAGACTATAGGTGTGAAAGTTAAGCACCTGAATGATCTCGCGAAATGTCGCGAAGTCAGTAGGCTGTATAAATGTAAGCATAGGTCGGAAAAATCTGTAGAGCTAATTTACACTCACTCATAAAATACATTTCGTGTTTGTGATTCTCACTTGGACTCAGACTCATGAAAATTTGACTCATCCAGACTCACACGGACTCACACTACCAAAAATTTTCTTCAATCGAACTAACTCAGACTCAAATCAACGCACTCTATCTCACCAAGCCTCACTCAGACTTTTACTCACCGCTCGATCAGAGTATGAGTGAGTCCGAGTGAGTGGACAAGACACATCAGTCCGTCAGCCTGCAGTTAGCTTTCTCGGCCAAGTTATCAATGGTCTTCAACACCAATATTTCACGTAATCGGTGCTCTTCTTGGCACCGTTGATATAGTACTTTCAAGTATGAGCTATGAGTGCTCGTATATCAGCTGGATCATTTTTAAGGGGTCATCACATACCATAGTTATCACTAACTTCTGTGGAAGACTTCCCTGGAGGTCGGGAGGGGGGCATTAACGCACTCCCGATGTAATTCACTCCCCCGAATAATAAACTTTGAAATTGTGCATAAGAGGCATTGCTTTGTATTAAGTTGAGTAGGCGTCAGCATAAATGTCAATTCTAGTGAAGCACGTAGTAATACTGAAGCTGAGTAGATAGAACTATAGGTCGGCAAAAGATAGGGGAGCTCACTCAGACTCGCTCAAGAAATGTATCTTGCGCTTAGGACTCAGACTTACCAAATTTTTTATGGGTCGAACACATTTGGGCTCACACTTACGTAAGTTCTTTTCAATCGGATTCACTCGAACACTCACGGCTTGATTTGAGTCCTAGTGAGTCCGAGTTCGCCGACCTGTGAATTGTGAGTAATCTAACAGAGATGGTAAAATCTTTGCACAGCTTTCATTGAATCACGCAAGGCTGCATAGCAGCAGACGAGGTGGGAACGTTTGCAGTTTCTTTTGTTAGCCACCTATGCGAAACAGATGAGCGGACATTCAGTCCATGCGGGGCCATGATGATGATGATTCTCTATCTTGGATCCACACGGCAAACATTGGCCATAACCCTAAAAGCTCAGGTGTAAAAGAATACGTGTCAATGCTCTACTACTAATCGTAGTCACATTGTCGGCATGGCACCTGCAGCACTACGCAAAAAATACGGTTTCGTCAGCTTGTATGCAGGTGACTGAATACATCAAAGAGGGTGCATTGTCAGCAGCATGCTCGGGCAACGGCACGGAAGTTATGAATTATTATAGCACAAGTTTTTCGTTGGCGTCAGCGCATCGAACGTCTGTACACAGCCGCTGATTCGACCATCCCCTACACGACAAACTGCAGACGTCGGCGATGACAGCGACGCGAACGAAGACCAATACATTTTTTATGCGTGACTTATATATTATGCTCGAGCAGCCAGTCTTACTTTCCTTTCCGCACACGCGGATGAAAGGCAACGTCGCCATCTATTCTATATGCCCGAAGCAGTCATCGTTGTTTTCGCGAACAGAGGTAAAAATTTATCCCTATTTTTTTCTGAACAGAACAGCCATGCGCCATACTTTCGTGAAGAAGCTCTGGTTCAAGTACTGCAAAATAAAAGCAAGCTGCTGCTGCAATGTGTATGTTATCAAGAATATGAAGCTTTGTTGATTTATTCATTTATTTATGTATTTTGTTATTGGGTTTATTTGCAGACCAAAATGCAGAAGGCGAAGCAGAGAGCAGCGTCCAGCCAAGCGCAGCAAGCACGAGCTCATGCTGATGGCGATATTCCTGAGGCGTAGAGCGATGCCGCTGAGGCCACTCTTCTTAACTAAAATCGCTCTCCGTAGAAAAAGGCGCTATTCTGGCAGATCAGGGGGAAAAACCTTGATGAGACAGATGTTTGGGCTAGTTGGTGATTTGGAATCAACATATTTGCACAGCGCAAGGCTACGAGTAGTTACGACGTAACTACAGAAGGTGAGACAAGGACAGAAAGAGCGCTCTTTCTCTCCTTGTCTCTTCTTCTGTGGTTACGTCGTAACTATTCGTGGTCTTGCGCTGTGCAGATATGTTGAAGGGAGAAGGAACAACTAATTGGTCATAGTACGGCTTGAGGCGAGAGAAGTGGACAATGTTACGGCCGCGGTAGTATAGGTCTGTGAATTGCATGATGGGCTTCACGATGTAGTTGACGAGTGAAATTTTCACTACAATGCGGTATTTTCCGAAGTATTTGGGAACAAGTTTTGCGGAGCGGCCAGGTGCAACAGCAGGTCCCCGAAGCCATACGAATGAACCAGGTGGAAGGTTTGGAGCTGAACGGTCTCCAGGTTAACGGCATTGTTGCTGCCACTGGTCCTCGGTAAAAAAGGAGCGGGCAAGCTGGTGGCATTCTTCAGCACGTCGGGTAGCTTCGGACAGAGTAGTACTTCAGAACCCATCAGGCTTATATGGAAGAGTAGTGTCTACTGTAATGACATGTTCACGCATGTAGAGAAGAAAGTAGGGCAAAACCACAGTAGTAGCTTGTATGGCAGTATTATACGCGTAGGTGACGAACGGGAGAATGTGGTCCCAATTTGAATGGTCAGAGGTGACGTACATCGCCAGCATTTTGTCAAGAGTACGGTTGAAGCACTTCGTCATGCCATTCATCTGAGGGTGGCAAGCTGTACTTGTGCGGTGCACGATTCGGCATTCGTTGAGTAATGCCTTCAAGGCATCAGAAAGGAAGGCACGGCCTCTGCCACTTAAGAATGAACACGATGACGCGGAATGAAACGTCGAAAGAGAAACGTTCCAACGTCATGAGTTGTGGCAGTCGGCAGCGCGGCTTATTCGGCATAGCGTGTGAGATGGTCTATGAAACAATAATCCAGCGAGTACCAGCTAGAGTGAATAGTAGTGGTCCGTAAATATTAATGCTGACGCGATCAAAAGGTCGACATGGCAAGGAGGAGGTTGTGACGGGTAGACTTGCCCGGAAGTCGTCCAGAAGGGTCCTTAAGTGTGGACAGCTAACAAAGGACGTGGTGGTCAGTGACGACGTCGAATGCGTGACCATACAGGTAAGGCGTAATTTTCCAAGGGCCAAAATAATAGCTAAACACACTTTCTCGGTCACGGAGTAGTTACCCTCGGCTTTCGTCAGAGTTTGGCTCGCATAGGCGACGACATAATCATCAAACCCTGCCTTTCGTTGCGGGAGCCCAGCGTCAAGTCTGGCACCACTGGCATCAGTATGAACCCCAGTGGGAGTGGCAGGATCGTGGGGGCGGAGGACGGGTGGTGAAGTTAGCAGGTGGCGTAATTTTATGAACGCGTTGTCGCAGGCTGTCGACTAGGTAGAAAGGGCCTTGTTGCCGCTAAGAAGTTCTGTAAGGGGTGCACATATCGAAGCAAAAATTCAAATTAAGCGTCAGAAGTATGACAACAAGCCGACAAATCTTCGAAGTTACTTTAGGTTATTTGGCTTCAGAAAATCTGAGACTGCTCGAAGCTTGGCAGGGTAGGTGTTGCGCTCAAACTTCGTGCGTTCCCCGAATACCTTATGTTACCCACCCAGCGGCCGGCGACCCCTCGCCAACAAGAAAGCAGGGCCACCGGAATGCGGGACGATGACTGTCTGCTGGCCACAAAGGACGCGACAACTCCCGTGCCGCTGTCGGGCCCAATTATGGCGCCTTACAGGAGACCAAGCCAGGCTGCAGGTGGCCGGTACACGTGGAAGGTACACGTGGAAGGTACACGTACGAGTCCGCCGGACAATCAGAATCAACGCAGGCGACGGCATTGGCGCAGGGGCCAATCGTATTGATGACCTGTCAACCCGGCATCGCGGGAACTTACTCGGAGGCGCTTTTCCATGACCTGGCAACGCACGTCGTCGACCATTCCATGAACCGGTGTGAAAGAAACCTGAGCGACGGCGGAGAACCGATGAGTGGGCAAAAGGCGGTTGGTCTTCGAGGTTGTGGTGAGGAGAGACACATCTGTGCGTTCAGATTGGACTGTAAGAGTGGTGCGTTACGATTGGACTGTAAGATTGGTTGAATGGGGAGACAGGGGATAAAACCAGGGGTGCAGGAACAGAGAAAGGGGGAGAAGAGAAACGAATAAACGTCTCTATATCCAGATGATGTCGGAGCGGTCGTTTCCTCAAGGTGCCAGCAGATGAAAAGTTCTCGTCTTCGGCTTCCTTGGCGGCAGCAGCAAATGTCGCGTAACAAGCGAGAGGCGAGTGGAAAGAACCAAACGGAACGTAACTGGCGCAGTCGGCAGGATCTGCATGGCTGAACTGAAGAGGACAGCGGGGAGCGAAATCGGCCGAGACTGACCACAACCACCTTCCACTGACGACCACGCTGCGGGATCAACGAAGCAAGGCTAGTCCAGTCGATTCCGAGAAGGAAGAGCGCACCGAAAGGCTACTTCAAGCGGGTACCTCTTGATTTTCTGTTGGGCGCAGGCGATGACAAAGCATTACAACTTGCGAGACAGAGAAAGGGACCACTCGGAAATGAACGGGGACGGGGCAGGAAACTTGCAGGCGTTCGGAGTCGCCGACAGCGGCATTGGGGGTCATGGCAGTGTCACGTCAGATACGGCGTCGGAACAGTAGCAAGCGCTGCTCCAGCTTCAATTAAAGATTGCTGAGGCGGAAACGGAGAAGCAGCGTTTGATGCTGGAAAGCCAGCAGCTACGAGCCCGTAATGGGGCAGAGTCCAACGAGAGCGATGACAGCGTAGCGCTTGGCGGAAGGTCAAAAAGAGAGGCGACTGAAATTCGCAAGCTTGTTAAGGGGTGTACTGGCACCAATGCCGAACCAAGAGGCGCTTGCGCCATTGTGGTTCGAGGATGTTGAGGCAACGCTCGAGTCGTATGAAGTTCCGAGCGAATGGTGGGCCGGGCTAATTTTGCCACAGTTGAGTGAAAGGGCACGCGGGGCTGCTGTGCAGGCTTGCAGCAGAGGAGCGCAAAGCTTATGTTAAGCTTAAGTCAAGCATTTTGGAGGGTCTCAGGCTTTCGGCGGCGGAGTACAAGATGCTGTTTGCGGGATCGGAAAAGGGAGAAAGGGAGTCCTGGGATCAGTTTGCCGAACGCCTTGAGAATTATTTCGACTATTATGTCCAGAGTTCAAAGGTAGGCACGTTCGAGGAACTCAAGCAGCTAGTCGTCGCGGATCGCTTGAAAGAATGTTTGAGCCCGGAAGCGAGAGTGCATGTCATTTGTAATCAACAGGAGTCCTTTTTGCTGCCCAGTGGCGTGGCTAGGCTCGCGCAGAGATTCGAGGAGAACGAAAGGTGCAAGGCAGCAAAAAAGAAGGCAAATGTAGAAGAGTGGCAAAAGAAAGCTAAAACAGCGGTAGATACACCCACGGACTGAAAACAAAAAAGGCGATGTTTTGAGTGTAAGGGTGCCGATCACACTGCCACGATTTGCCCCAATAAGAGCTCAGGTGGAAGGCAAGGCACTAGGCCAGCAGGACAACAAAATGGTCCATGGTCCAGTGGTCGCGAGGGTGACGGCTTCTGCATTCGGGTCAGAAATAGCAATGGCAGACAGGTTGTGGCAGCGAAAAGAGCAGAAACAACCCTCATTGGAAACTGTAACGCTAAGAGCTCAGGTCGATCATTAAACGCCGTGGTAGACTCAGGAGCGGAGGTGAGCGTCATCAGAAAGGCAGTGGTACCTCAGTACGATGGTACGGGTTCGCAGATAAAGTTGACGGGAGCGTTCGGGCAACAGGTAACCGCTGAATTGGCTTACGTGCCGCTCATAGCTACTGAAGGAAATCCCTACGTGATGTCCGAGGTGGTGCAGTCGGCCGTGCTTTGTGCAATTACAGATAAGCTGCTAGACAGCACCGACGCGCTGATCACGCCCAACGATTACGCACAGCTTCTCGAGGAACAGGTTAAACGTGACAGTGTCAGACGAGTGTTCAGCAGTCGAGGAGACCGAAGCTATAGTAGAGCTGTCAGAAGAGGCATGCGAGGAGCAACGGGCGATGGCAGGCGTCATAACCGCGGAGAGCAACAGCGAAGGTTCCGAGCTCGTCAAAAGCAAACGACAGGAGTTTCGTGAGGCTCAGGAAGCAGACCCGGCTTTGCGAGATACTTGGGCTCAGGCAAAGGCCGGAACGCATGGCATGCTCGTTGAAGACGAGCTATTGTATCATCAAGAACACCACGCGGGTCGCATCTGCAAAGAGTTAGTGCTACCATCACACAGGCACAAAGAAGTGCTGAAAATGGCTCACGATTCACCATGGGCAGGTCATTTAGGAGAGCAGATATTTTCTCAACACGGCGTGCAAGAGACAATTCGCTCAGATCAGGGCACCAACTTTACGTCGAGGTTGACACAGGAGATGCTGCAAAGACTTGGGGCAACTCCGAGATTTTCCACGCCCAATCACCCGCAAAGCAACGGCTTAGTCGAGCGCTGGAACGGCACGTTCAAAAGAATGCTTTCTCACATAGTCAGCGAACATTGACGCGAGTGGGATAGAATGATTCTGTTTTTGTTATGGGAATATCGTGAAGTCCCACATGCGACAACAGGGCGGTCACCGTTCGAGCCCATGTACGGGCGGGTGCCGAACGGGCCCCTATCCATTCTCAAAAGGACTTGGTCAGGAGACTGGGAAGTGCCGGTATCATTGGGTATGCCAGCAGCGGAATATCTTGCGAAGTTCCGAAGTAGTTTGGAAAAAGCTAGCGGAGGAGCCACCCGACATAGTGAACTCACTCAGAAGGAGTACGTAGGACGCTATAACTTAAGGGCCACAGACGAACAGTTTGTCACAGGGGACCAAGTACTATGGCTCGAAAAGGAAGGAGAGGGGAAGCTAGTGGCGAAGTGGAAGGGACCGATCACAGTGGTCGAAAAACTGCGACCGTACAGTTATTTAGATCAGCTCGAGGACGAATCACGCAGAACCATTCACGCTAGCAAGCTTCGCCCATATCACGCCCGAGTAACTGCAGTAGGAGTGATATTCGAAGGCGATCCAGAGAAGGTCAGGGCGATAAAGCAGATCCCGGCTCCCAAACAACTTCGTAGTTTCTTAGGGCTAGCAAACTATTATAGGGACTACATGCCCGAGTACTCCCAAAGTCGTTATGCCTCTGACTAACCTAACTGGCCGACGTATTCCGCAGAAATTACCTTGGAATGCAGAGGCACAGGAAGCTTTTGACAAGGTGAAAAACTGTCTAGTGCAGGCGTCGGCGTTGCAGGCACCAGATCCGAGGAAAAAAATCTATCCTCGCCACAGATGCATGCGATTACGCCGTTGGTCCGTGCCTGGCACAGCAGGATCTGGTGGGCAAGAAGCGCCCTATCGCTTTTCTGAGCAAGAAGCTTAGCCCGGCTCAGACCCGATGGGCCACAATAGAAAAGGAAGCTTATGCAATCATTTGGGCACTGGGAAAGTTGGATGTTTGGCGCTAAAATCAAGGTGATTATCGATCATAACCCACTCAAATTTCTGACTCTAACCACTCCGCAGAGCGCTAGGCTGACGCGCTGGGCGTTGGCACTGCAGAAGTATAACCTGGAAATTGAACACAAAAAGGGGTGTCTAAACGCTAATGCCGACGCAATGTCGCGGTTAGTGACTCCTAACGATGACGCGGAAAAGGGACGGCGAGTTAAAGGGGGTGTATGCTTTGTTAGCGCGTGCGCGCGACGGAGTCTACGAGGTACGAGTGACAGTTGGTGCCACACGTGTCGAGCCAGTGAACATGTGTGCATATGTGGTTGTGTTTGTGTCGCATGTCATAGATACAGTGCAACACAGTTGGAGGGGAGGTATTGGGCTCGAACTTCGTGCGTTCCCCGAATACCTTATGTTACCCACCCAGCGGCCGGCGACCCCTTGCCAACAAGGTAGCAGGGCCACCGGAATGCGGGACGGTGCCCGTCTGCTGGCCACAAAGGACGCGACAACTCCCGTGCCGCTGTCGGGCTCAATTATGGCGCCTTACAGGAGACCAAGCCAGGCTGCAGGTGGCCGGTACACGTGGAAGGTACACGTGGAAGGTACACGTACGCGTCCGCCGGACAATCAGAATCAACGGAGGCGACGGCATTGGCGCAGGGGCCAATTGTATTGATGGCCTGTCAACCCGGCATCGCGGGAACTTACTCGGAGGAGCTTTTCCACGACCTGGCAACGCCCGTCGTCGACCATTCCGGGAACCGGTGTGAAAGAAACCTGGGCGACGGCGGAGAACCGATGAGTGGGCAAGAGGCGGTGGGTCTTCGAGGTTGTGGCGAGGAGAGACACATCTGTGCGTTCTGATTGGACTGTAAGAGTGGCGCGTTACGATTGGACTGTAAGATTGGTTGAATGGGGAGACAGGGGATGAAACCAGGGGTGCAGGGACAGAGAAAGGGGGAGAAGAGAAACGAATAAACGTCTCTATATCCAGATGATGTTGGAGCGGTCGTTTCCTCAAGGTGCCAGCAGATGAAAAGTTCTTGTCTTCGGCTTCCTTGGCGGCAGCAGCAAATGTCGTGTAACAAGCGAGAGGCGAGTGGAAGGAACCAAACGGAACGTAACTGTAGGGATGTATGCCATTCCACGATACGACGTGGCCAAGAATGGTGGGCTGCCGGGCACCAAAACGACACTTCTTGAGGTTGAGTTGAAGGCTGGTGTCAGTGGGGCGTGTGAGGACGTTCTCGAGATGATTTAAAGGTGTCGAAATTGGAAGAAAAGACAACACGTCATCTAGGTAGCAGAAAAGTGTTCCTCTTGAAGCCTCGTAAAATAGTTTCCATCGTTTTCTCAAAAGTAGTCGGAGCTTTACGAAGGCCCAAAGGCGTAACAGTAAATTCGTATAATCTATCGGGTGTTATAAATGCTGTTTTGGGTCATTCAGATGCTTCCATAGGGACTTATCAGTATCCCGAACGTAAATCCTGCGAAGAGAAGTATGCTGCTCCCTGCAAACATTCAAGGGCGTCGTCTATTCGCGGGTAACAGGTAAACGTCCTTACGGGTGATCTTGTTTATGCGTCGGTAATTGACACGAAGCCTAATAGAGCCGTCCTTTTTCTCAACAAGAACGACCAGTGACGCCCATGGGCTGTTAGAAGGCTGTAAATTACCCCGCTGGAGCTTGTCAGCAACCTGGTCGTCAATGAAATGGCGCTCCGACACTGAGACTTCGTAGAGACGCTGTTGTAGAGGCATTTGGCTTCCTGTGTCATTCTTCTGAGATATGTTTGATGTGTGATCGAGGCTAGAAGCGTGGCTCTTAAAAGAATTGAGAAAGTTCTTTAGCAGGTTGACCAACTGGTTTCGTTCTTAAGAAGATGTTGCGACATCGATAGAGCGTTAAAAAGCGTCAAAGAGTGGCTGGTCAACAACGGGGTCAGAAATGAGTGCACTGAGGTCCATATAAAGTAATTTAGACTGAGCGTTGAAAATGTGATGGGCGTCGATCGGATGCACGTGACCGAGACATTCGCCATGAAATAAAAGTGAAGGCCATTCTAGCGTGTTGTAAATGAGCGTTTTCGTGACACCATAATGGGGAGTAAGGAGAGCAACTGGCAGCGGAGAACATTTGCCTTGAATAAGCAGGGCAGAGGGCGTAAAGAGAACATCACCATCGAAAATAGCGTCACAGTAACCAGCATAGAAAAGCGCGGCGGTACGGTGGTGTTGTCAGAAACAGACAGTTTATAATACGTAAGGGAGGCTTCGACAACGTAAGCATCAGGAAGTGCAGACAGCTCAAGTTCAGCGAGACAGCAGTGAATGAAGGCATCGTCATTCGAAGAAAGTCTCAGCCGAGTATTATGTCGTGGGAACACAAGGGCAGCCCTAATATTTAGACGATATACACAATCACTTAGATGACGACTCGAGTTGCACATGCTGCGAGAGGTGTTACGCTTAGTGCATTAGCCGTTTTAAGAGAGAGATCGGATAATGGCGTCAGAACTTTGCGGAGTTTGTGGCACAGGTGGGCGGAAAGAACGGATAGATCGGCTCCAGTGTCGACAAGTGCCATGACGACGATACCATCGACTGACACTTCATTGACATTATAGCTGGAGAGGAGTGAGACCTTGTGCATGGCGACGGGGATGCAGTTCGTGCCTCGAGAACTTCGGCCGTTATTTTTCCTGCTCGGCGGGTCTGGAACGGCGACGCATAGGTAAAGGCGAACGTCGACATGGAGATGGGGAGTAATGGGTGGGGCTGTGTTGACGATCAGGTGGAAAGGAAGAGGAAGGATGGCTTGAAGGCGCAGAACGAAACGAAGGGCCGAAAGAAGGCATTCGTCGACTGTTCGGAGCAGCCAAGCGACGACGGCAATAACGCGCCACGTGGCCAACATCATCACAAGCGAAACATATCCGACGGTTGTCATAGGTCCGCCAATAATCGGAGTAGAAGCCGAATTGTGGCTGGGTGGCAGGAAAATGAGGCCGAGGTGGTATCGGCATCGGCGGTGGTGAATAGGTCGGCGGAGAAAACGGCGGTGGCGAATACACAGGTGCTAGCTGGAATGCAGGCTGTCGAGGTCGAGCATCGTCGTACGTCAGAGTTGCGGTGACTGGCGACGGTTCACGGGCGAAAGAAAGAGCTCGTGCGACTTGGTCTTGCATGAAGTCACGGAGTGTAGACGTCAACCTGCGTGGTTGATCGGGTACATAGGACATCAAAGAAAGTTGACGAGCGACCTCAGAGCGGATGAACTTTTGGATTTTTGAGAAAATAGGGGGCATGGTCTTTTCCTATGCCAATGGTGGACAGGCTGGACAACGAGTCATAGAGCACCGAGGGACGTCGGGTAGAAAGACGTTGCCTGCACAACCCGTCAAAACTCTGGCATAACTCGGTCAGCTCTACGATAGTGCGAGGACTCTTAGAAAGCAACATTTGGAAAGCGTCGGCCTCAATGTCTTTTATGATGTGCTTGAGCTTAAGCTCTTCAAACAAAGCCCCGTTGATTCGCTTGCAAAGGTCCAGAACGTCCTGAATATAGCTTGTGAAATTCTCACCAACTGCTGGGACCGAGTATGCAAGAGTAGTTCGGCACGGCGTTTGCATACCTCAGGCCGTTCGAAAACTTGTGTGAGGCTCGTTCTGAAGATGGACCACGTAGGGAGTTCGGCTTGGTGGTTTATGAACCACAGCTTTGCCACGCCCGACAGGTAGAAGGAGACATAGCCAACTTGGTGGCGTCGTCCCATTTGCTGTAAGCACTCACTCGCTCACACGTAGAAATCCAGTCGTCAACGTCATTGTCCTCGGTGCCTGGAAACACAAGGTGTTCTCGCCTACGCAGAGAACCGGCGCAGAGGACAGTAGGCATTGCCGGTGGAGGAGTTGGAACAGCGCTTGTGTCCGTGGGCATAATGGACCGTAAAATGTGATTTCGAAGCTTCAGGATGATTGAAACCCGTATGACTCCACCGCATGTTACGGGGATTATTTGCAGAGCAGAATGCAGAATCAGACGCAGTCAGCAGGGTAAGGTCAAGCGTAGCAAGCACGAGCTCAGGCTGATGGCGATGCCTCTGAGACGCAGAGCTACGCCGCTGAGACCACTCTTATTCACTAAAATTTATTTATTTATATATTCAATCATTTCGCATACACGGATATGCAAGGACACAAAGAGAGGAATAGAACAAGCTGGCAACTGGCTCCTGCAAGGGCATCAAGCTTGATTACTATTTCGGGAGGAGGCAAAACACAGAGTAAAGAAAGACAGAAGGAGATAATTATGAGAGGGAAGTGAAGAAAATAACGACGGAAACTTAACAAAGCATGAATGAACACGAGCATTTTATAAACAGTCAACTAGAGTACATTCATATGCTTAATGTAAACTTTACAGTGAACTCGTCAACCTAGCTAGTGCTAGAAATTAAAGCTAGTGCTAGAAATTAAATGACGGGTCTCTTACAAAAAACTGTATTGGATGCATAGCGTTAGGGGCGAGAAATTTATACATTTTTCTTCGATGACCATGGTCTATAATTATGATGGTCAAGACTTGTTTGATGAGAAATTCAGAGTAGCTATCACTGTTTCGTAATGGCGTCACACGTTTTAGTGAGTTGATGAGAACCTCTGTGAAAAATAAGAAGCGCTCCTTGACCCCCTGTATATGTCATTGTTCTCAAAATGAAAATGAAAGCTTACAATGCTTCATTATGCAATTATGCTCTCACTCATATTACTCAATAAAACAGAAGCACAATTTTCACCAGAAAAGATAGCTACATCAATCGATATTGAAAAGCAGAGAGTAAAGGGGTCATAATTTGAAAACAATAGGTTTTATGTTTATATAGATTATTCACTGCAGCCTACGCTTGCGCAATAGTTTTGAGCAATTAAAATCGCGACTTCAAAAGGATTCGGTATATGTAAGCCGCCAATGAAGAAGTGCAGGAAACATACACAAGACATCACATGTCCTACCGCTGAGAGTGTAGTTTTTTGCCATTTGAAAGTAATCTCTTCAACTTTACGTTTCCAGTCAGCAGGCTTTAATTAAGATCTTAATAATGCTCTGCCATAATAAACTGGCAGCCACCTGGAAAGCTAAACATAAAGAATAATTTCTTGAGCTGACCTGATTAGTACAGTCGTTGCAAACAGATCCTAAGTGAATTAGCAGGTCACGCAGCTTGAATTATGCTGAAGTTTTGACTTAGTGTGAAATTTTCAGCCCAAGGAGTGTTCGCGATTGCTTTTGTAAGTCCCAAAACTGTAAAATAAATATCTAGTCATAGCTCAACGAGTGCGTATCATTTTAAACACTGAAGCTTGGTATTTTTGAAACACGCACAAACAATCAACCTCGAAAAAATCTAAACATAAACACAATAGAGCGATTGCAGGCCATGACTATTGTGGATGCTCCATCGAGGATGACTTACGCATACCGCCAACCACCGCTACATTCGCAGTTTTTATTTTTTCGTAAGAAAACACCTACCCAATGCCGTATTTTGCACACGACATTGCAACAGAAGTTTGGGACCTTGAAATAACACAAACAGCAGAAACTCAAGACAGAGAAACAATTTTGATTGATTTATTGACTGACTGATTGATTTATATGTGGGGTTTAACATCCTAAAACCACCATATGATTATCAGAGTCGCCTTAGTGGAGAGTTTACGAAATTTCGACTACCTGGGGTTCTTTACCATGCAGCCAAGTCTGTGTATACGGGCCTACAGCATTTTCGTCTCCATCAAAAATGCACCCGCCGCAACCGGAATTCGATCCTACGACCTGCGGACCAGCAGCCGAGTACCTTAGTCACTAGACCACCACGGTGGTGAAGGACACAGTTCTAGGAATTGAGTTAAATACACCATTGCCTAATCAGAAAGCACCGAAGCACGAAAAGTAGCATTCACACTAGAGCTTCTTTAGAAGCTCTAAGGCGAATACACATAAGCATGAAATGCACAGCTCCGATGCGCATAAGCATGGAACACTCCTCATTCTGCCCACGAAAAGAAAACGAATAAGTACCAACAAAATATCTTACAGCTAACAAAAAGAGTCACATGCATTTCCCTCATATTAGGTTTTAGGCGCCTGATTTGACAGCTAATCGCATATAGTCCTAATGGAATGGCAAACAACGAAAAAAAGGCCATGGCGAATCCTGTAGGGATGATCTTTTCGGCGCGCATAAAAGACTGCTGCCGAATATATACACGCTGTCGTTCTGATCTCTGGAGGCTAAAAAGGGCAGCGATTCCCTGCCTTTTCATTGTTGACTCTGAGTGTCATGCGCTTTCAACAATATAATAGACCTAGACTGGTGGGGCCCTCACGCCGGGAGGGAGCCCTTGCCACATGGAGAGCCCTCTCATACTATAGCCCCCCCCCCTTCTCTGTTCAGTCAGTCACTTACGCACGCAGAACCACGTTTGCAGACGACGCTTTTTGTTCACCCTCCACCAGAGTCAAGCTGCACACACATAAAAATACATTTTTAGTTGTCGCAGCAAACATCTCGCTGTGAGGGAGGGGCTGTCACTGAAAACAGGAGAAACTAAAGGTTAATTGACTTCCGAGTACCAAAGTTCCCATTCTTCTCTTTACTAGTCAGAACCTGATGAGCGTTTTCTGTATTTTTCTCTTCTCAATGACTGTGCTTGAGTCAGCAAAAGAAAGTGCAATGCACACAAAATTTGGTGGCAGTGGTTGAATGTCCCTTTTTGCTGCTATTATTGGCTCAGTGACCTGAAAAATTATTCTTTTTTTTTCTTTCGTCACATTCTTATAGGCCCATTTCAAGCTCTTCCGACTTTGACAACAGATATTTTAAAGGAAGTGACGTTATTATTACGTTTCCCTAAATGAGCGTGGAGGTTTGGTTCTATTTTGTGCCTTTGATTTATTGCACAATGAGACACTTAAATTCGTGAAATACATGTGCGAGTTCCCACTTTGGAGATAAAAGGAACAAGTGCTTTGTAATAAAAAGTTATAGAAGTAAGCGGTGTTCTGTATTGTAAAATAGCGCGAAAACACCCGGACACGGCAAGAAGACGACCATGTCAATTTGTGCTATTTTTCAATGTAATACCAATTCGCTCAACACTCTCTACTAAGATGGATGGACTATCCTTCTGGAACAAGGGTTTGCGGCCATATGGTCTGCAAAGTTACTTTTTGCACCCACAAGTACATTTATTTTTGGTAAATTAAAATCCAAAAAAAAGAAACATTGCATTTTCTTAGGGCTGCCACAGCTCTATTCATAGGATTTTTGCAATGAGCTTCATATCATTTTCTAGAAGCTGTACACCAGTGAATACCGCCGCGTTATTTTGCGGACAAAAATTAAACGGACATTCACGTGGGTACGCTATTAGCTATTTGACCTATCGACTTCTTTCTTTATTATTAAAATCATCTATATTATCATTATTGTTCACTGTATTCAGGACACAAACACACAAAAAGAAATCAATGCAAAAACTTGAAGTAAAAGAAAATAAGACAGGAATCATGGAATCATGGAATGAAATTTAAACACAACACTATAAAATATACGCAACTATGCGAAAGGCTTACTAAAAGACGGCCAAGGAAAGAACCTGTACACTATGTAAAAGTAGGTATAGACGGTGCAAAGCTCAGATACAAACAATTGCTGTGGATTTTGAAACATATTAGGATCACGAAGGTTAAACTTATAACGACCTTCTATTCTGTGAATGATGGAGTGTTTGAAAAGGCTGACAGATGCATTGACATCAAAGTATTAGTGAGGCCTCAGCGTCAGAACACAACCACGGCGGATGGACAGGTATTGTTTATAGCCAACGCATCCTCTATTTTATCAATGCCTGCCAAATGCGCCCAATCCAGCCGTTCACCACACTCTCCTCTAGTTCATTTCCTGCTCTCACCAATCACCTAGCTTTCGCGTGTGCTTTGCTGTCATAGGGGAGGGAACGCCCTCATCCAGTGCCCTCACGATGGAAATCATGCGAAGTAATTTTTCGTTCAGTTGTGTACAGATCCGGGGTGCGGCGTCTTGCATTCCTCTTGTTCTCTATGTTGTAGGCCACGCTAGCTCTCTAAAATATTCGATGTTTTGAGATAACGTGTCGCCGTTTGAGGCACTGTGCGGGGTAACCATTGAGGCAGTATCATTGCAACGCTACTGTTATGCGCTGTGCTGTGATGCGTGGGCGGCGTTGCTTTGATTAACAAAAAAAGGAGCACGAGAGAACAAATGTTACAGACATACGATACTGTGATAGGAAACACGTCCATCGTATCTCCGGGGGAAAGCGCTCTGAAGCACAAGTGACGCATGCAGCGCGACCCCTCATTCAGCGTCGCATCATGACCAATACCTTAACCAAGGTGTACCGACGCTTCCGTTCATAAGGCGCACATTTGCACTTCTATACAAATAAAGATGGCGTTGTTACAGCCTTCCTAGCAGAAATCCCTCTGTGAGCCACAAGTGGATGTAAGAACACAATATCGCTAGCAACAAAATACAAGCGTCAGAGACCTGATGCATCTTTTGTTTACCTATACTCTGTGATTCAAAATAGTAACTTTATCGGCTTCACAAACAACCCGAAAGCGGAAATGAGGCGTGCGGCAGGCAAAGAGAAGTTGCGCACAGACTAGGGGGCGCCTATGTTTGATCCCGCCCTTTCTCGTGCCATGACTTCTGAAGCAACGAGCACCCTCCTGTGGCATTCCGTCGAATGAACCTGCCGGACCATGGTCAGCCGTGGCCAGACAAGCCAGCCGGTTTGACCTCTGGTAGTAACTTTTCTCCTTTGTTCTAGCTTACAAGGGGGTCTGCGCCATGTTGTTTTCCGCACTGTCCTCAATGTGACTCTCCATTCGTAACGAGTGTACTAGCTTCTCTACCCGATTGTTCATAGCTATTCGACGACATTCGCCTGTTATAACAAATAATTGTTGGCATTTGCAATGCCAGGCGACATATATTTCGAAGCCTGGAAAGAAATATTGTCGCAGTACAACGCTAACAAAGCACAAGTACGCCTTGAGGCAGCAAAAGCAGCGTGTTCTCAACAGCTGAGACACAAGATCTTCTTCGTTCTCGCGTCAAGCCAGAGGCCCACTACCTGGTGTCGCTAAATCCCCCCATCATCGTTTTGTCCACATGTAGACACGGTCATTTTGCCTCCATCTCAAAGAGCATCGACCCGATGCGAAGTCAATAATGCAGTTTTTGTTAAAATTTAAGTCTCACGCAATAACTCGCTCACGTAAGGCTTCATGCGCACTACGTGAACGAGTTCAGGATGGTGCTGGCGACGATTGGTACTACACGAATTGTCGGGAACGACTTCGTAAGTGACGTCACTCAGTTGTCGTAGGACTCGGTTATGGCCCAAAGTATCTTCTTAAGAGCTTTTCTGATAGTCCTCGTTTCCGTACGGGTGTCCAAATCCATACTTTGTCGCCAGTTTGATAGACAACTGCTCTGCGGTGAGCATTGTAGTGGCCTGCATCGTACTCTTGCTGCTGGCGGATCCGTAAACGTGCCAGTTGTCTAGCTTCTTCCGCGCGTTCCGTAAACGTGTTGGCGTCTGGGTCGATGTCGTCACTTTCGTGCAGCAGCATCGCATCTAACATAGTTCGTACTTCTCGTCCATGAACGAGGCTGAACGGGGTCATGCGGGTCGTTTCTCTTGCTTGGCCGTGTTGTACGCAAACGTTATGTATGGCAAGATTTCATCCCAATTTTTGTGTTCTATGTCTACGTACATCGAAAGCATGTCTTCAATGGTTTTGTTCAGACGCTCCGTCAGCCCGTTTGTTTGTGGGTTGGTAGGCAGTGGTCTTACGATGCGTTGTTCCACTCAGCATCAGGACGTGATCCGAAAGAGCTGCCGTAATGCGGTTCCCCTGTCTGTGATCACGACGGTTGGTGAAGTGCACCATGCCTTAGTACAATATTTTCGATGAAAAATCTGGCCACCTCCGCTGCTGTACCTCTCTGAATAGCTTTTGTCTCCGGCATAACGGGTCAGATAATCCGTCGCGACGATAACCCAGCGGTTTCCTGCAGTGGACATAGGAAGTGGGCCCAAAATGTCCATGCCTATCTGGTAGAATGGAGCCGTTGGGACCTGCACGGGTTGCAGTAGGGCCAGCTGGTTTAGTCGGTGGTGGACTTGCGTCGCTGGCAGTCGAGACAGGTACGATCGTGGTGCTTCACGGCTGTGGTTAGTCTCGGCCAGTAATACCTTTGCTGTACTCTGGCCAACGTTCTCATGTAACCCAAATGGCCAGAGGTCACCTCGTTGTGGCATGCTTTGAGTATTTCGGTACGAAGGGCTGCTGGTATGACGAGCAGATAGGCGGATCCTGTCGACGAAAAGTTTCTTTTGTAAAGTATCCGCCCCGTAAACAAAACGATGACAATACTCTTGCGAAAACTCTTGGCGCCTTCTGAGATCTGCCTTCCAAGTAGTTAATTAAGCCAAGCAACTCAGTGTCGTCACGTTGTTGCTGCGCAATGGCGGTCGTGTCGAGGACACCGAGAAATGTCGTTTCCTCCTCCTCGGGTAGGGTTGCCGACTCAATGG
>WOVY01016298.1:0-58619 GCA_013436015.1 Rhipicephalus annulatus
AAAGCGCAGTTCCTACGGCTGCTTCAGTTGCATTGGCGGCACGTGGCAGCGTGGACGCCTAATTAAAGCCACTGACCAACGTTGTGTGAGCATTTCCAACATTACAAAGTATTAATAATCCTAATAATATTTCCTTCATATAAAGAAATGATGATTCAAGAAAAATTTTTAAATAGTTAGGTGATGAAAACAGCGCTTCACTAGCTGATGCCGATGTTCTCCCCAAGCCGGTTACCTTTTACAATATGTTTAATGACCAACATTACGCGGACAATATGCCTAATGACCAACATTCCACGACCTGTACGTGTAGCTCAATCATTTATGCTTGCACATTTGGGCATATTTACAAAAACGTTCTGAAACATAGTCTTGTACTGCTGTAGTTTCATGCGTTAATCCCTGTGCATGCCTTGAGAAAACCACTGCAAACCAGATGAATTAGGTTACATGCCAACGCGAAAATTAAAGTGACTGCATGCAATCCTCGGACGAGCACTTACCTTCCAGTCTGTCCACTTCCTTCTGCAGCTTCTGCACTGACCTCTCGGCGAACTCAGCCCGGGCCTCAGCCTGTAGGTGGCGGACACAATCCACTGAGCACTCGCATGCGAGATGTTCGCAATGTCACATGAAGCACCAAACTGGTTGGTATCAAAGATCATGCATATAGAAATTAATTTCCAGGGAACCACAAAATTTTGCCTCGCAATTCGTAATTTCTTATGCACACAGAGAACCGCAAAAGGGAAACGCCAGTGTTTGCCAGTCTTCTTTTATCCAGAATATAAAACTATTCACAAATAAAACATGAAAAATTTTTCCTTGGGGGGGAACAGTTATGTATATGAAGAATTTTATCTGTTAAAGCAGTGCCAACGTCTATGCCAAGGAATAAAGCGCACGGAAATATGATGGACCCGTGCTAGTCAACGTAGCATGCTTTCAAGCTGATACACTTTTATTCTTTAGTGTGCATTTTTTCTTGGTCAAAAGTTTATATACCAGCTTTTATGTCACAATCTACATCACTAGCGGCTTTTTCTTCAGTGTTAGCTCCAAAAACAGTGTTTCTAATGCCGACCGAAATTCTGTCATTCCAAGAAATCCCAGTTTACTTTCTACAAAGTACTTTGCAATAATAAAGACACCTGCAGCGCACTTGTGCATTAAACCAGGTGCCAAAGGAGGCAAATGAACACGTAGTCTTATGTTTAAAGACCGTTCATTACATTCAGATTAAGCTGTGGCGTAGAGTTCCAGCAGACTGTAACTGCTCCATCAAACTAAATAGCTTTCGGTAACATTCTACAGTCTTTATAGGCACAATCAGAGCAAGGTTACCACGTGCCTCAGAACAGTTACTACAGTACTACAGGCACAGCATGTAAGCACACCACAGGATTCCTCTTATAAAATGCTAGAACAATGGCAAGTGATGAAAGAAACGAAAACTGAAGCATGTGGACACTCAAAGTGAGTCTTGGGACAAGGGAACACGGTACAGGCGACCAAAAGACATGATGTGCACTGAATATTCAGTTTTCACCCCCGTCTTTTGTTCTAGTACCCGTCTCTAGTTCCTCAGGCCAGTCCGAAGACGCACACTAAATCCATGCACCAAATACATTTCCATGTTAACAATGTAATGACAATGCTATGATGGAGGACCACAGCAAGCACTGCTGCTAATACAGGTACAAAAAGCAAGCTCAGTAACAGCGGAACAACAAGGTATGACACACGCTCCCGAGCAAAAGGAGCCCGCTCTAAAGCTGCGGAGGTATAAAAATCACAAGGGTATTCTAGTACCGTTAGTAAGTGAATCCTAAAAAAGAAAACGCACAGTTAGTCCGTGACTCGCTACACTACGGTGCTAATGAGAATAGTAAGGATTTTATACGGCAGGTGACTGAGTTGGTATGCAAGAAACGGCGACGCCAGCTACAAAAGGGTGATTCGAGGGCTGCCATTCAGTCCTACAGGGGGGAAGAATAGGTAGAAGTATCGAGCAAGACGAAGGAGTGCGCGAGAGTAACAAACCAGTAACTACAGGCATTCGCCATGGAAAAGGGGTTTGGGTTGGGGGGGAAGGGGTCAATCGCTCACGGGGCAGGCTAGCAGTAAGCGTACCTCTTGCAGCCTATTGGTCATCTGCCGGATTTGCATCTCGTACGTCTCCTCCTTTTGCAGGGCCTAAACCGTCCGTCCCAGCACCCAGCGGCAACACGAGAACGAAGAGAGAAAGACACACACACGCAGCAAAGTTAGAACGCAAAAAAGGGGCACACTTTACCTCCTTCAGTTTGGCAGTCATTGTGCTGATCTGAAGCGCGTACGCCTCCTCACGCTGCTGGGCCTGTGGTTCACGACACCCCGCCCCGAATCCCGAAAGACAGAGATTGCAGGATTAGAGGCGATAACGAGAGGCCATGTTTTTTGAAAAGAAAAAAAATATATATATATAGAGAGAGAAGCCAAGCATTGCTTGGGGTGACAGGCATCACCCACTACAAGAAGAAAAGGCGCTCACACTTCCAGGATTTCACGCTTGCTGCAATGCCTGCCAGCTGAAGACTGGTGCAAAAAAGCAGTAAGCAGGAGTGGTGAATCCAAGGCCCAGTGGCTTTTTCAAATGCAATCTAAACACAGCTAAGCACTAGCTCGTCCTTCTGTATTTATGCCACGAAAACAGGCACCAAGATGTTGGGCCACATACTGGAGGTTCCTATCCATACTACTTTGTGTCTATGTGTGATAACTGAGCTATCAGAGCGATCACTACATGAAACAATAGGACAATAATCTTTAAAACCTTTTCAGATCTGCATGTGGGTGAGCAGCACATTAGAGTGCCATAACAACCATATAAAATTAAGTAACTGAGGTTGCAATTTGCCATTAGCAAGCGAAAATCGAAACATAAAAATGAAGAAAGCATAAAACTTCACAGCATTGGTGGCAAGTTCAACAAGGAATGCAACAACCTATTTTTTCTATACATATGACCTTGCTAACACGTTCATGAAAGGTCAATTAAATGTTTTACAATGTGATAAACTGCAAAAATGACTACCATAACCCATAATGCAGACAACCAAAATCCTTAAGTTAGTAGACACAAGTAAAAAACTGCCTTCTGTTAAAAATGAGCATAAACGAGACTTCCGTTCATTTTTGACCAAATTTGCGACGACGACCCTTTACCTTCTCTTCGCTCACTTCCAGGGACTTCAGGTTGTTGCCCACGACGCGCAGCTCTTCCTCAAGCTCCACAATTTTGCTGCACAAAGAAGTGTAGAATGAGGTGTCCAACTTTCTATAATAGAACCAGTATGCAAATTAATAAAAAAAATAAAATAAAGAAGTGGTAAGGCTAGGGTGGACCGCTTAAAAGCCTCTATGGAATCACCGAGTAATTCTGTCATCTGAAAGACTACCATCTCCTTCTTGCCCATTCTCGTAACCATTTAGTTATACCCTGTTTTACACTCGGAAGTGATACAGACGATACATAAATAGTGCACTGGCACAAATGTAACTGTTTAATAGCGAGAATAAATACTCATTTCTATGAACGACATCAATGCCATTTGGTACTACTGAAAAGCCACAGGCTGAAACTGTTTGTTCGGGGAAAGCCCAATAGCATTGCATGACAATAGCATTCGCTTAAAAAACAATGCATCTCAAGTAAACTCTTTGTTGCAAGAGAGTGTAACTCCACAACTTTGGTGACCATGCTTCTTGATGACCACTGAAACTGCAGTCGCAACATTATTATTGCTTTGAGAATACACATAGGCTGTTAAGAGTATTTGAAGTTTCTTCTTACACTAACCAAGGTCACAGCTATTTTGGCAAATAAAAGTGCATTGCAACTCGAAAGGTTACAAAAATTCAACCATGCACGAAAAGACCAGCCAGTGATGCACATAGTAGTAAGAAATCACATAGAGTTCTCGACACACGCAGAAAAAGTTTCACTAAGCAGCAAAACGAGGCCACACCGTATAAAATTATATGCCAGGTACAACTGAATGCCTTTCACCACTTTAAGGCAGGTAAGTGAAGGCCTTTGGCACTATCATTACTACGATCGAATGCCACATAATAGTACACACAACTGCCCTGTTACAACAATTCACAATTACTAGTACTTGAGTAGGACCAGCATAACAATAATCAATATAACGAAAGCTTCAAGAGAAGCAGATTTACTACGTATCATTGTTTTAAGCAATAGCGCATTTTCAAAGCTAAGCAAAGGCCTACTCCACGTATAAAACAGGGGATCCACCACATTGAACCTCAAAATTTTTTGTTTTGCATCGATGATGCACTGCACTTGCTGAGAAAATATTCAGACTCATCATCAGTGCATATTGAGAAAAGTACTTATCCGCACTAAAAATGCACACAATGGTTAAATAACAATACTCCCACTGTGTTACAATCCTCGATAATGGCAGAAACGCTGTGAATGCATGCAAAGCAAGTGCAAGAACAAACTTCTCAACAACAAGGGCATCAAAAACATAGCTACAATTATTACCAAGTCTTGAATAACACACGCAGTTAATGGAGGACCAGGTTAGAATAATAGGGATGTGTGGCACACAGCCTCACCTCTCGCCCGTGGAGGCCCTCTCCTCAGCCCTTTCCAGGTCAGCCTCCAGAAGGGCGATGCGGCGTGCCATCTTTGCATGCCACCACACACATCACATGCGTTGCACGACGGCGGGGAGCAGTCATTGGGGAAGGTGGGATCAGGATGGCAAACGGGGAAAAGGAAGAGCAGACACACGGCAGTTTTGTGAGTTGCAGAGCGAGGTACATGTAAAACCACACGCGCGAGGCACTCTCCCGACAAGTCAAGCACACGCACACGCTAGTTGGACACACGATGAGGTCGTGCGGAACCACTTACGTCTCACCAGTCTCTGCACGCTCCTCAGCGCGTTCGAGGTCGGCCTCAACCATGGCCAACTTGCGAGCCACCTGGGGTGCGGTGACACACACGAAGCACTTAGTCTTGGTAGCCGTCACAACTTTCCGCAACCTACTGCAACTGCTGCTTTGATGTGCATAATGTTGCTCCATTTTATTACGCCCCAGCACTCATATTACAACTAACTCTGTGATTCATGATTACAATTGATCAAGTTCACTTTTAACAGAAAAAGGTGTGCAGTAAAAGAAAGTACTGGCAATGGTTTTCGAGGTAAACAGGGAGTTCTTTTCTAAACAAACGCAAATCCTGACTAAAATGAGTGTCTGGACTTTAGGACTATGTCTGCTTTCTAACTGCCACATTCTAGAGCATAATTATTGTTGTATTTGTCGCATACTGGGAAGCAGCCCCCGCTTCGGGGGAGCGTTAATTGAAAGACTCCGCGGCGAAGAGGGGGAGGAGGGGCAACTCGGAGGGACTCGTTTTCGGGTGGTTCGCGTGACGGGCAATGCGAAAGGAGCGAAGGGCGTCCGTGACATCTGTTTTTACCTACAAGCCCAGCCGTGAAGGGAAAAGGGGGTGAAAGCCACAATGACCATTATCGAACACGCGGAAAGCGTTTTGTCCATCTGTCCTTGAAGACCGTCGCACGTGCGGGGGTGCGGAGGAAACTCGTTTGACAATACTTGTGCTTCTCTGTTTGCTTTTCCTTTTTTTCTTCCCCTCTCTACGGCAGCAGTGTACATAGCGAACGAATAAACCAGTCTTCGTGATGCGTTCAAACTGAAAGGACGTGTTTTTCTCTGTCGTCGTCTCACTAGAGAAAGTCTGCCTCCCTGCTATTCCGCCACAACAATTATAATCTACGTAACGTCGAGTTGTGCACTATTGTGCGAAGCTTTAAGAATGGTTAAGTCATGTCCGAAATAGTGCCGTCAATATATACAAATTAATTCTTCACTGTTGTAATCGCAAACAAGTGGACAGATTTGGATATAGTGTAAAGCCAAAAATTTCCTACAACTACTCAAGATGCTTACTTTCATCATGCAGGCACACGGTTGATTCGGTATGGTTAGGAACATCTGCATGCAGTTTTCCATGAATATGGATTGAAACCTGCTGTAAGAGTAACAGTAGATGCTCTTTATTTTCAATTAGGCAAACAAATAACCACTACTAAATTACGTTATATGAACAGATACAAAAAGCCATTGCCATTGAAACAATGCCATTTCAATCGCATCAACTGATGCAGAGGGTCGTGCAGAGTTAGTGGACGTAAGTGGGTTGGCAAAACCAAGCAAATGCAAACACTATTCCAGTGGTGATTAGTTCAAGTATATTTTCTTGACACACACAATTATTTAAAAGCACTCTTGCACAAGTATAAGTGAAAAAAAAAAAGACAACAATCTCGATATGCAGCGAAACTTTACGTTTTAGATGCCATAACTGTTCCTCGCCAAGTTTACTTGACAATGCTCCAGAGCAAATACAAACTGCAGCAAATAGTTGCATAACAAATATACCCATTTGCTCAATAATTTACGATTAATAATCAAATATTGAGAAAAAGCTTGCTAAAAAAAGTTGTGGATTCAAGAAGAGTGTCTAGCAACTCACATTAACAGCCACTCACAGCGGCCACTCAAACTACATTCTCAACAAGGAGCCGAGTGAACGGAAAGTCACAGAAATTTAGGCTTGGTCTACGTCTACCAAGAGGGCTTGCTTGCAACAGCCTAATTTGAAGATGACTCGCTGACAAAGAATGGCACAAAAGACCTTGCACCTAAACAAGTCACTAAGAGCAGAACAGTCTAAGTAACGGGTGCGAACCCACACTAATGTTACTAGTGCGTCGCTGAGTGCGGCAAACTCGGAACAAGAGTGATCGTGGCTCTGTTAGGGGGTGCAGCCGAAAGGTTGCATGGGGAGGACACACTTCGAGGCACAACACACACGGCAGCCCAGGTCACAGGGAGCGCCAGCAAAGAGCGGCGTGTGGAGAAGCACACGACATGCCTCCAAGACGTTTCCATTCTCTCCAGAGCCAAGTCACCTCATCGTATTTCCTGTCGGCATCCTCAGCCATCGTGCGCGCTTCCTTGAGCTGCCCCTCGAGACCGTCCATGCGCTCTTCGTCGGTGATGCTCCTGTGCTCCAGCATTTTGCGCATGCTGTTCGCGGAGACAGAGAGAGAAAGAAAAAAGGCGGCGCGGTCAGCTGCGGCCGGCCTTGGTGCCTCACCTCTTCATATTTTTTGTCAGACTCCTCAGCTATGAGGCGTGCCTGGCCCAGCTGGTTCTCAAGCAGTGTGATCCGGTCATCTTCCATGTTGGTGCGGTTCTCCAGTGCCTTGCGAATGCTTGATGAGCAAAGTAATGTGTGTTTGAGAGCAGCAGAAGCATTAGAGGCTGCGAACATTGGAGTGAAATTTCCCTCAACTTAAGGTTAAGCTGGTGCGTGACGCTAAGTAGTGGACTACCCGGCAGGAAGTCTACCTTACTGTAAAGGTACAGATCCTTATGGCAAAGATGTTTTACAGGAATGCGAGTAACAAGTTGAAAATTTCTTGGCTGAACTGCTAGTGAGCAATAGCTGTGCGTGCATGTGTGTGTGTGTGCACATGTTATACACAATGAAACATCTACACTTGCTAGTTTTGTGCGTAGCAAAAAGGAAGTGTGAAGATATGTACTGATAACCCAAGCTCACTCCAGGAAATCCTCGAGAGAGAAGCAAAGCTGGGCCTTTACAAGCCATGCATGTCTTTGGCATATATGACATATGTATAAATAGAGGCACAGATGCAGTGTGACAGGTTTCTACTTGTCTAAAAGGCGATTCATTCAATGCTTTATGAAGAATGGGATACTATAAGACATCTTTAGTTGTGGCAAGATGCTCTACAGCCACAAGATGAAAGCAAAGTACCTGAACTGTGCAATGCAAGATTTTTCCAATCCACCACGGTGGTGTCCTTGCAAATCATTTACCACAATATTCTTGCTAATTTATTTTGTAATATCTCAAGTCTGTTCTTTGGAACTTTCTCCACTCTTGCGTAAAAATGCTTTCATATTTGCAAAGTTACGGAGACGCACCTACGCCTCGAACTTTGCACTCAGCTTAGGGCAGGTCTTCAGCAACCAGTATTAGAGCATGAATCAGGAGCTAGAGATTCCCTACAGACTTTCCTCAGACATAATGTTATAAGTGCTCCCACAATTATCAATCAAGGAAATTGAAAACATGCCTCCAACACGCAGCAGTAGAGGAGATTAGTTACTCATGACCCTTATCTCCTGATCAGGCCATGTTTTACACACTTTTTCATACAGGTGCTTTCGAAGTAGAGAAAAATGCAAAGCAGGACCATTTGATTCAATTTCGGAGTGAATGATAACAAAACATTTTGAGATCTTTTACTGTCTGATGTGACAAATGCTTCTATATTACGCAAGAATACGAAGCTATGAGAAGCATGAATGCTTAAATACGTTCCCTTGTTGGCTCATGTTCACTTACAGAAGCTGACTAAATGATTAGATACATAGCCAATAAGGTGCTGCCCTGCATTATTGAATGCAGTACTAATGCAGCACAAGATGGCACATGGGGATACCATTCTCCCTTTCCACTTGTCATTTCCCGCTGCTCTTTTGCGATTACCTTGAATTTTCATAGCCTAGTTTTTTTTTTTTTTCACATGTTCACGTGTAAGAAGGGTGGATAGCACTGCTTTGAGGCCAAGAGTACCGTTCGCTTTCGTCAGCCGCCTGGGAGGCCTCTTCCAGTTTCTGGGTGGCAATCTTGAGTCGTTCCTCAGAGCGTTCCAGGTCCTCCTCCAGCAGCTGGATGCGTCGGTTGTGGGCAGCAACCTCAGCCTCAGCCTGTGCACAAAACAGATTGCGTTTTGCGACCAATTTGTAAAAGAACGCAGGCTGATTTCTATACCATAAAGTCTACGCAGGGAGGGTTTGCTTGAGCCCAGGCAGCTTCACAGAAGAGGAAAGCAACAGTTGTTTCCTCTCCTTTAACAAAATATATCAGATTTGTCTGAACTTGCAATTGATTGGCTTAAAGAGTGGGACTTGGTAAAGATGTGCCATTTTTATGCAACAAAGGTCACTGGTAGTAATTGTTGTGGACGAGAAAATTATTTTCCATTGTAGCAAAAATTTCTGAAGGGCAGTTATACTTTTGCATTCATAACAACTGTATTCTCATTAGATACATGTTGGCAAGTATTGTAATGTCATGTTTGATATTTCTGTAATAGGTCATGCATTGCATTTTTCCCAATTTTCAGTTTCTAGTATTGTCATTGACATCTATGGGCCTACACCTGCTTGGGCATGAAAATAACAGCTTCATCACAACATTTTGAAGGCTTGTATCTTCATTGTACCAGAACATAAGAGCTTCTTCAGTGTGACCATGTTTCGAAATAATGCCAGCGCATCCACATTTATTTTCATTGACAGTCAACATTTGCTGTTTGCACAAAAAATTAAGACCATTAATGACTGTGATTTTAAGAGCATGGAATATTTTTCAACCCAATTTTATGGGTGAGTAGCAGTTGAGAAGTACGCACATGACGGCAAATGCAATAACGCAGATTGTGTGAATGACACCATTAACCTGTTGGTCTGCCAAGCTGGTACTACTGCTCTAATTCATAAAGCATCACCACGACATGAACTTAACCACCCAAGTCAAAATGGAAGCAACTCATTCACTGAACATTATGGATGTTTTGTGAATGAATCACCATTGTAGGTGATCAAATGCTTGATTATAGATAATGAATTTGCACAAAGAGACTGTCGCATTCATTTACAAAGAGACTGACATTTATGGCAACAGAAAGCCATCTAATAAATGAACAGAATGGAGCCTGAAAGGTGGCTTCGTGCGTTATTGACAAGTGCGAAAAAAATATTGCACTTCGAGCAAAAGCTTGTCTTCCATAATAGCAAATTTACAACATACGAGCAAGGTGGGCTTATGAAGGTTAAGCAGTAGTAAGAAAGCGCAATTTTATGAGCAAAACAATGTTTCTGCCTCTTATAGCTCATCTGAAAAATGTGCTTCTTTGTAGTTTCTGATAAATTGTGGTCACCTTTACCCATAATGACCTTAACCACAGTTCACGGTAAATCTGAAGAAATGATGACAACCACGTCTGTCAGTAAAACTGTGGCTGACAAGCCAAATAGTCAAGTCTGGCTGTTTCCGATCCCAAATGAAACGCGTGCTATTGTGATTTCAGTGGCTAATTGTCGCTTGCTTTAGTTGCTGAGCTTAGCACTGTTCCTAAGAAGAGGAAAAGTGCGGCGCGTGATACGCGATGAGTCTCCGGTGTTGAACCACGATCATAATGAGTTAAACGGGTGAACTAAAAAAAAAGAAAAACAGAATTGCAGTAGTCTGGGCTGTCTTGCGAAGTGCCACGCCTTCCATCGCCACATAACCAACATTTACTGCGTAGAGGCGGCCGCTAACTAGGGGGTCAGTACAACGAGTGATGCCAACAATCGATGTCATGCATCACGCCCAGTGCCGTGCCGCGCTACAAAAGCCAAACAAACGATCGGGTAGAGCAGACACCGGGATCTGGCAGCGGTTGCATAGCGACGCCGGACCTACTAGTACAGCGGACATAAATTTCACTTGCGACAAGTACGGCACGGAAACGGGCGCGCACGGGGTAGTCGTTCGGTACTAAATAACGATCGACAACGAAATGCGCTATACTCTTAGCTAACCGCGAGATCACCCACCGGTGGCACGGCAGCTTTCAATGCTTTTATTTTACGCGCTACGGAAACCAGACTCTCGCGCGGAGCAATGACTTAACATCGCCAACTGGCGTTTAGGACTCGCACGTACGGGCCTACGGTCGGGAACACTGCGACTCTCAAAACCGGCCGGCCAGAAATTCCGGGTCGAACATACCCCGAGCGTAAAAACCAGCTCGGGAGCACTACGGTGTGGAATGGGGGTGGGGGTTGCGATGGGAGGGGGAGGTGAAGAGCCGGCCACGGAGGGCCACCGCCGGTAGCCAATGGGTATCCGATGGTATCGGAACGGTTTAATTTTTCCCGACACTTTTTATTTCTTTCTTCTCGCGGGAGCAATGCCGCACACTCGTCCAAGGTCGATCGGACTCAAATACCGCACCGGATGCCAAGCGGGGAGCGGCACTAGGACGCAAGCAGACCGAAAAGATGCGGTACATGAAGCGCAAACACCTCGCCAAGCTGTCACATGCGCCGAAACACAAGAAGTTTAGGTTTACTACGTGCCCGGAACGGTGGTATGCGAGGTGTCCGCTACCGCGGAAGGGAAAGAGTAACACAACCTAGCGAGACCGGGATCGTTTGCGTAATGTGGGTTGCAAACTCGGTCCATATAAGGTTTCGGAAAAGTAGAAATTAAAGCTATATTGCATCAACACATTTAACAAAGAGCTGCTCAACCACAGATCGAGCCGTACGGACGCCCGCGGATGCGAAACGCACGAGCCCCCAGCACCGTCAAGTCCGTACAATGTAAACTCGGCCACTCACTTCTTCACGACGCCGGATTTCGTCCATCACCCTCGATTGCGCGTCCTCTGCTTGTTCTTTCGCAGTTTCCAGTTCATCCTTCATGGCCCGCATTTTTTTCTTGAGTACTTCTAGCAACGTTCCTTGCTGGACGGCGCTCATCTTGACGGCTTTAAGTTCAAACACCGAAATACTGACAACTGGGTGGGGAAACACACCCGCTACAAGCCTAACGTGGACGAAGTCGCCGAGCAGCGCAGTGATACAAGGTCGTGATGGGCGAGGCCGCGTGCGTGAAGCGGTCGATCGCGCGCGCGCGCGCGCGATGTTATAGTTACTTGACATAGAAGTTAGCTTGGTCACATATGTGCCTCCTAATTCGCGAGAACAGCCACGAGCGGTAATAACAGCGTACTTGTTTCACTATCAGCGGTTTTTGTTGAATGTTACCACGCTGATAACTTCACTTCTGAAAACATGACTTGTACGTGCGTGTTTTCGAAGCGAGCGGCACGCCGCGCGTGCTCTCCCGTGACATTTTCAGGTTACCTGGCGGCGGGCTTTTAAAATTGGTTCCAGGAATCTGTTTCAGAAACTGACTTAAAACAATTTCGCGCGAGGTCTTGCGGGGACACAGTTAATTAACTTTAACTGCGCTTCGCTGAAAATGGCTCTTGATTCGTATAAACGCCAACAAGTTGAATAGTTACTACGCATAAATAATGTCATCTGTTTTCGTCCGTTGGTTTCACGGAGGAAGGAAAGGTGCTCCGTGGTTGGTTTAGTATTTTCGCGCCATTTACACTCGCGTGTGTTGCGCGCCGCGTTACACACGCCTTATGTCGCAATTTTGTAAATTTATTTGCCTCAGTTATTTCTTGGTCTGCAGTTCCAAGCAATTATGCTACGTACGACTGAACAGGGATTCAGTTGTGCTTGCGTTGCTTTTATTTGAGCATGACTTACTGTTCAGCTGCGGGGGGCAACACCCCGCCTGACTCTCCGAGTCACGACTCATTGATATTACTTGAAACAACCAAGAGTTAAAATCCTCAAAATCGCGTAAGCAACCAAAATGCTCCTGGTACTTTAGTTCTCAAGAGCAAAATATGTAATTTCGAAACTCCCTCTATCATTACCATGCCCATGTTTTTGTCGCCACCTCAAGAGAGCATGATCATTTAATTTCGGGCGGATGGGAAGGGGGGGGGGGGTCTGTTTTTATTTTATGCATTTTCATGTACGTGCGCATGTATATATACACCCAAAGCGTAAATATTTTGAGAAGGTTCAACTCTCCTTCCCCATGTTTCTTGGATACGCCAATGCAACGGAACAGTGTCAGTATGCCACTCTTAGCGTATATTTTCGGTAACCCCGAGAGACTAATTTGACGAAGAGCTTTTTTATTTTGACACGAGGCGTCACTCTCTGACATTGGAATTGCAAATTGCCAACGGAAGCTTCGCAACACCGGAGCCACCGCTGATACGCGACAGTGATTCGGCCACGGGGGGGGGGGGGGGGGGGGCGTCTTACGAGGCACCACGAGCGCTCCGTACGTAGGTGTCCCACAGTGAAACATTTGCATCTCGTTATAGCAATGTCCTCCGAGCTGACTTCGCTGTAGTTCACCTGCAGGACGTCGGTCACTGAATCTGTCCAATTACGCGCTGCGGAATGACGAGTGTCCGCGCTTTGCTCCCGGTGAACTTGTCAACGAGATTATCGCCGCGACGCAGTGGCTGTCAGTGTAGCAGTAGTACACCCTTGAACCCGCGGCAAATGTTTACAAGGGTTGATCGGCCAAGAAAAGCGCCGTTTTGGTTCCAGTACCACACTATCATTTTTGTTGATGTTGTTGTATACACGCGTATGATTTTTTTCTTTATCTTTTTGTATTCTAAGCGCTCATGAAAAGTGGGCCGAATGCAAATTAAACTCCGTTTTATTACTATACGTGGCGTCCCAGCTGGTGGTCTTCTTGACTAAACGACACACTGACTCGTATTTTCAGCTGGTGATAGCAACTTCGGCGCCGGTCTCGATCGAAGCCACCAGGACACTTTCGAAACACACACACACACAAAAAAAAGAAAGAAAGGTCTGCCAGGCGAATGTTCTAGTCAGGCTGCTGCGGCGTTAGCAGGAGCTTTTGGCGCTGCACTGCGTGCAGTCGTTTCTTTTTTCCTTTTCCAGATAATTCTTGTCTTGTCCTGTCGAACTTTTTTTTTCTCTCCTTTATCCTTCCTTTCTTGCGCTCGAAGCAGCCCCCGTATAGGTGGCCCTATTAGCCCCGATGCTGTAAACGAGGAACCGAAGCGAGTCCCTTATCGTCTCATCGCGGACAGCGCGCAGGTTTCGCAGTTGCCACCGCAGAAGCCGCGCTTGACGCCGTCCGCGACCGAGTGTCTCCACGGCCACGTGCCCAGCTTTACGCCGAGTGTCGGTGTCGTTTTTCGGCGTGTAAAGGGGCTCCCTTGTGTTCCGCAGCCTCGCTTCGGAAGAGCGCGGGGAGAACTGGGTTAGCGACGCTTTCGCCGCAGTTTTCAGGGACGCGGCGGCGTCCGAGACTCGACGTGCCCGTCGCCGCCGCTGCGGAATGCATGCAAATGGCGTGACGGACATTCTTCCGCGCGAAGCAAGCCTGCGTCCCGCCGAGGCGCGTTTGCAATGTCGACGCGAAATGCCATAGGTGGAGTCAAGAGGAGGTTGCCTCACCGGCCCTCTCCTGAATAATACGAGTCGCGCTGCACGCAAAGCGGACTTTGCACTCGAGCTGGAGAGGATTGCTCATCGGTGTCGCATCAACTGCCACTCCGCTTATCAGACCTCGGCGTTCCTTTGTGCTTCGTGCGGTCGATGTTTTTTTTTTGCTTTACAGAAACGTCGCGTATGTGTTATGAACGTATCCGAACTGTTACTAATACGACTTGTCAGCGAGATATATATCCATGGTCGGGTGTCAGGGTTAGCCAGCGGTCGCGTTTCATGTTCAAAACTTGCAACGCCGTTATGGCTTCAAGCCCAATTCTACGGAGAAAGGTCTGCTTCTAAAGGAACCCTTAGCTGTCGCAACAAAAGCTCCAAAAGGCTAAGGCGTACGTACGAACAAAAGGTATAAACTGTGGAACAGACAAATATGCCTTTATCCAATCCCTTGAGCTTCGCGCTGTCGTGTCCATCGCGTGCGCTTTTCAGACCCCATTATTCGTGTGTATTACACCTGCTAGTCGCGTGCGTCTGAGATAATACAAGCCGTTTGCGATGTCATTACGGTCTAGTCGTTTGTTTACAGTGTACAACAAAACAGTTACACGCTTTGAATGAGCCGGACGCCCAGCGTCCTCACCGGTGAAGACAGTTCGCGACCGGGTTAGTGTGCGATATACTCACGGCCTGCAGAGCCTTGTCCTTCTCTTCCAGCTTGCTGTTGGCCTGGGACAGCTGCTCTTGCACCTGGTCCAGCTCATTCTCGATCTGCTGGATCTTCTTCTGAAGGCTGCGCACTTCCTCTTCGGCCTGCGAGAGAACAGCGGGCCGCCCAAGGCACACGGTTAGCGGAAGGCACTTACACGAAGAACTCGCCATGTTTGTTTGGCGTCTATTACATTTTCGCTCTCCTCTCCTGTCGCCCCACGTGCGCGTTAACTGTCAACGTGCGCGCACGTGCGGGAGTCGGAACGCTACCATGCTTCCGTCAAAAGCGCTAATGTGCGTATGGTGAACGCTGAGAATGCGTTCGCAAGTTCTTTCCGATAGTGAACGCACGGCCGCCGGATAAAGCGGCTAACGTAACGTGGTGTCATGTTTTTCGCGTGTCTACAGCGAGGAAACATGCTTATTGACTCGCTGCGGTGGTCGTTATTATGGTACTCGACTGCTGATCCGAAGGTCACGAGATCCATTACCGGCTACGGCGGTCGCATTTCAATGGATGCGAAGTGCTAGAAGCCCGTGTACTTGTATTTAGGAGCACGTTATAAAGCAATCCAGGCGGTTGAAATTTCCGGAGCCATCTACCACGGCGTCTTTCATGATCACGTATATGATTTTACGTCATCGGTAGCTTTGGCTTGCGCATTCTCAGCTTGAAACGTAGGTAAAAGTCCTAATAAATATTCGGAGTTTCTGTGCCGGCGCGATTAATGGCGAAACGGTGATAGGAATGGGAAACCCGATAATCAGTCATGAAACAGTGACACATGTCTACCACGCAGATCTGATAACAGAAGCGTATTTTTACGAACATACTCTTAACGAATAGCCAAACACAAACGTGCTCATGCAGTGCTGCCCGCAAAGGTCAGGCTGCATTAAAATACCTTGGCTGATTAAAACCAGACATTTACGCCAACTTATGGGAGTAAATGTGTTTTTTCAGCTTTGAAAGAGTAGGTCACGCATTTGATTCTTCAACTAGCTTGTCGACACTGTGCTTTCCCAGTTTTCTTGCTTTCCTTCCTTCCTTCATTCTTTTTTTTGTGCTGATTAAAGTGACTAGCATAACCGAAATATGATTGAATGTCAATATATATTATAGCACAGTCCCATTTGTCTCGCGGTTCTCTCGAGATAGGAAACTTTAGAATCAAATGAGAGAGGATATAAGTGGTTTGTGGCGTTTAACATCGTTACAAAAGACTGAGCTTAAGAAGGCCATCGGGTTAACTTTGAACATTCGTGTATTCTTTTGTAAATTCTTGTGAACAATTACCCCTAGATCCAGTTTCCATAACATTATCAACAGCAGAATGTCACATCTGTAATCAGTTACCAGTACGAGTGTGGTTATAATGGTGAATTTTGTGGCAGTAGACATTACTGTCACCCATTATTTAACCAAAGCACAGTAGTAGCCTGACAAGGTTTCGCAAAGCTGTCGGGGCTATAGAGTATTTCTAAATATTGAAAATTTCTTATAAAAGTGGAGTTATCTCTTTAAGAATGCAATAATAAGATGAACACGTACAATCACTTCTTACAAAATTTTACACATTTAAGGGCGTTTTCTGGTCCTACGGGTAACCACAACTTCTATACGACAGAGATTGTCATGGAGGTGATCGAGCTCTGGATAAATATACAAGGATAAAACGTCTCCTTAAATATAGAATATTTTGGGCATCCTGGGGTGCGCACTTATATGTGACAAAAGAATAGGACAACTAGTCTGAACCTTTATTGACTGTTCTTCGCTTGTCACATGTTGCAGCTTTAATATTTTGCTTGCAATAAAAGATCAGCAAGCAAGAAAATTATAGTTGCCCACATAACATTACGTCTTATGGGGCGAGTGTGTTAACTATAGGAGAACGAAATACCCTTTGCACACCGAAATGTGTTAAATTATCTTAAAGAAAACAAAAATGAAGACAGTAATAAACAAGGTAAAATATAAAGCTGTATCTAATGCGGAATTTAAAGTTGGATCTACAACATCAAGAACAAAATTTCATATATTTTCTGCAAGTGTTCATCATCACAGAGAACTTCTGTTTTAAAAAAAGGGAGGAAAGTTTCAAAATAACACGTGTCTTCCCTTGAGTGGGTTTCATCACTGTTTTTAAAAAAAGTACAATGCAACAGCTACAAAGTAATATATCTATTTTATATTTTCAGTCGTGAATAGAGCATGCACTTCCTGTATGCTGAAGGAATTAAGTATGGTCATAACACTATCAGGTACAGCTGCATAAAAAAAAAACTTTTGTGCTTTCACAAAGCTTTTTTGGTCTTTACAAAAAAAATCAAGAAGTACCACTAAGGAAAAATATAATATATACAAAAGCTGTCAATCGAACCTGTGTGCACCACCGTCGACGCAGCGACAGAGATAAATTTTTGTTTCGATTTCAAATGCAAACTAAATGCCTTCTGTGTGAAGAAAGGTGCCCGTCATCGAATAACAGAGCAGTAACTTTAATGAAAGTGCACTGCGGCTATCTATAGGCTGACATTTATCTACATCAACTGCTACGTAACGACTCCGTTTTAGTCTAAACACGTCACTGGTTTCGAAGGCGAAAGTGCTGACATCCGGCGGATTTGTTTTTTTTTGTTGTTGTTGCTGAGGTTGGGGGAAAATGCGCAAGTTCAGGTTTCTTGCCCGATGACCGACCGAATCGAGCGCCACGGTCAGGAACGCCGACTCTGTTGACGTCAGATCCGGCGCGCTGCACGAGGGGGAACCCGAAAAGGTATTTGGCAGGACGCGTGCCCATGTTTAGGTCCGCCGGCGCCCGAATTAGAAGGTCCGAAATAGATCTGCGGGAGAAGCGGAGCGCCGGGGCGACCTGTCTTAGCCCCTCTGTCTCTATCTGCCACTTTAGGTCCGACCAACAGGGCCCGTTCAGTGCCATAGCCCCAAACCGAAGGCCTAAACGTCTAAACGTTCTGGATAATTATACCTCTTCCTCTTTTATGTTTTTTTATTATAAGTCAGGAACATCGGTTTGCACACTGTCTTCGTACAGCCGTTAAATTATTAGGATTGTAATTCCAGCTATATTAAATTTGTTTTTATCGTATCCTGCCGACAAGAACAGCACACTTCTGTCCCACGCATCATCATAACTTTAAGAGTCGGTCAGCCGAAGACCAGACTGCCTTACGTCATGGGCATTCTACGGTTATGCACGAGCAAAACCCTACAGTAATGATAAATGATTGATTTTGGGTGCGATCTGCAGGGATTGGTACATAAGTAAAGATAAAACGTTCCACCGGCCATCGAAGACAGTATCGTTAGCGTGCGGGAACAACTTACGCTGATATCCTGCTTATCACGGCGTGTTATTCTGAGCTAATGCTTCTTCGCACAGTTGGCTGAAGAAGAATGACGGGACGGCACAGGGGGGCGTTCACTGTGAAAACCGCTGCTGGCGAAACACGCACGAGCATTCTGAACTTATCGTTCGGTTTCCCGACTGTGCATGCGGAGAAGGGGGGACGACATGCCGGCACTTTCGTTTCTACCAGAAACCCTCACCGATGCACACAGGTGAGTCTGCACGAGGCAAGCTCTTAAGGAACACGGTCCTCGCGGTTTTGCACACTCAACGCGTCGCGCACTGCACTGCGTACCTTCTCTGCGCGCAGAGCTGCCTCCCTGGACTGTTGTTCTGCGGTCTCTGCCCTGTCGACCGCATTATCCTTCTCCAGCTTCATCGCCTGCATCTTCTTCTTGATGGCCTCCATTTTGGCTGGTGTTCGTTGGACTTCGGCTCGATGAGAACTGAACGGTCTGTGGAGCTTGGACCACTCGTTGAGAACGCCCTGGGACGACTGGAGTCTGGACGCCTGGGGAAGATAGTTCCTCGGGGTCTCTCTTCCGGGGCTGCCGCTAGCGCCCCCCGGCGCCGGCCGCCCACGTCACGCGGTTCGAGTTTCCTGCCCCTCGGCCTCCTCGGCAGGCCGTGCCAAATATGGCACGCGGCTGGGGCCGAGGCGGAATGTGCCTTTTGCTGGCCGCCTCCTGTGGACTGTGCATGCTGTTGCTGATGCTGCTGCTGGCCGCAACACATACACACACCACACCGCTCGCGGTTCGCGCAACGTCACTGCTACCACCACCGGTCGACAACCGCCCGTCCCGCCCCCGCGCCTCGCGTAACCTTGTCCTCTCGCCACGTCGTGGCACCGACGACCGACCGACCTACCGCGGTGTAACAGCCTTCGGCCATACCTTCGCGCCATGTCGCGGACAGGTAACGGCGGACAGCTGCTGGTTACCATACTTTGCTCGATGCCACCCTTCTTAGTCCTGTTTCTCGCTGTCCTTCAGGAATACAATTTTGCCGCGTATTCTGTTATGCTTACTATTTCGGCGTGGTTCTCGAATGTGGGCTTGCAGAAAGGCAAAAGTGCAAGCGTCGAATCCGCATTGGCTGAACATATTTTTTTTCCGAGGCGCAGCAGGCCGGATTGGTCTACGTTAGGCTGGGATGACGGACTCTATGTTTGTCAACTATGTCTTTGAGGCTTGTACAGCGTGTTTTTCAGGGCGGTATCATGTCTTCGATGCCATGTGATGCACATCGCGGCTACATCTAGACAAACTCCGTTCAAGTTCTCGTCCACAGCTTTCGTTCGAGCGTAACGTTTCCTCCACAGTATAAATAGCAGACTTCTTTGTAGCCAACAGTGGCCACTCCTTAAACCTGACTTCAGCTCGTTCATTGTTCCGGCTCCTACGCGTTCGATTTCCTCAACATTCTGTTACTTCGATGTCAATATATTTTTTAGGGGACGCCGGTTGTTTTTGCTATACCCGTTGCCTTGACATACCTTTGTTTTTGTGCGGATAATCGCAAGATCCCGGAGTATAGGCTGAAACCAAACCTGTATGCGAAACTGGGTCGCTCTTTTTTGTCAACTCATTGGCAGCCAAGTCGTCTCCCGTGGAATCGGGTCATAACCCTGGCCAAAGCTCGTTCCTCCACAGCCATTCGTTGCGGAGCGCGCGCGTGATTCATCGGGCAACCGAAGAAATAACCACGGCCTTCGCCTCTTTTCACACTGCTTTGTCCGCCACGATAGAACAGCAGAGTGCGTATAGTGTTTGGTCGCGCAATGCAAGCGTTGCTCAGCGTAACGCTCATCGCTTCCGCGGCGATGACTATGACGATGAATCTCACACGGAGCACGGTGGTGGTGATCACCGTGACGTCAGCAAACAGTTATGCGCGTAGGCTTTGCAGCGAACTGATTGCCTATATGTTTCCCCGTGGATTGCCTCTGAAGGCCAAACATATGCGTGGTCTATCCGCCGACTCTGCCACGGAAGCGGAACAGGCGGATGTTTTAAACCCCGGCGGCTTCCTGTCTTCATTCCCCGGCACGTTATCTCATCCTTTGCAGGCGCGTTGCTGAGGCACGTAGGACACGTGTGTCGCATGACACACATATGCATATTGCGTCGTCATACACTGAGAGTTCCAAGGCGTATTATTTGTCCATTTCTCTTACTGCGCACGACAAATTGTTTCTTCATTCAACGAAACCAGCTATAAATGATCGTCGCTTGCGCGACTTACCGTAGTGTTGAGCACCTTCCGCGTGTTTAAACATTCTGCGTAGTAACTTTGCGTAACTAGATGTGTTATTATTTTGTATATTATTCGAACTACGCGAAGGGAAGTATGGTAAAGTTGTAAGGGATGAAACATAACAGAATGCGTTTTTTTTCATTTTCGTCCACCTCAGAGAAACAGCAGCCGGTGTTGATGTAGTCGTGGTGTTAGCAGGAATCGGCAACGAATTGATCACAAGAGACAAAAATCGTGCTTATTAAAATATAGTTTTAAATTATCAGTGCTAATTAGTAGCAATATAATTAAGTCAATCTACCGACAGCGTAATAAATGGCCGCCCGGCTGTTTAATTAATCCGTAAAGTCCTGTGATTTTAATCACTTGGCGCTTAAATCTCGACAATTTTAATCAGGACGATCTTTGAAAAAAAATTACCACTTTTTGCGCCAAACCGCGCACAGCTGGATCAGAACAGAGTTGGTGGTTGCTTAGCTTGTCCTGTCTTGGCACAGTTCGGTCAGAGCTGAGCTGGTGTGTACCTAGCAAGCTGGTCCTGCACATGTCTTAGCGCAACTGGGTCAGAGCAGAGCTGGTGGGTACCTAGCTGGTCCTGTCTTGGCACAGTTTGGTCAGAGCTGAGCTGGTGTGTACCTAGCAAGCTGGTCCTGTCTTAGCGCATTTGGGTCAGAGCAGAGCTGGTGGGTACCTAGCTGGTCCTATCTTGGTAAAGTTCGGTCAGAGCTGAGCTGGTGTGTACCTAGCAAGCTGGTCCTGTCTTAGCGCAACTGGGTAAGAGCAGAGCTGGTGGGAACCTAGCTGGTCCTGTCTTGGTACAGTTCGGTCAGAGCTGAGTTGGTGTGTATCTATCAAGCTGGTCCTGTCTTAGCACAACTGGGTCAGAGCAGAGCTGGTGGGAACCTAGCTGGTCCTGTCTTGGTACAGTTCGGTCAGAGCTGAGTTGGTGTGTATCTAGCAAGCTGGTCCTGTCTTAGCACAACAGGGTCAGAGCAGAGCTGGTGGGTACCTAGCTGGTCCTGTCTTGGCTGGGCTTTTAGCCTCTCACCCTTCTATATCCTGATGTTGCATGACTATTAGGGGCTGCCCGATTCTGCTTTTTGTTAGTAATTTGTAACGAGCGCTTGGGCGGTGACTGAGCGCTGGCCGGTTCAGGATGATCATATTTTTTTTCATCTTAAAACACGGTATGCAAAGTCCGAGCATGCCAATTTTGATGTAAGACGTCACGGCCTGCAGACTCCAAGGTATGTTTCGTTTCGCAAGGATGTAAGGACACATACCGTAGTACTTTATCAAAATTTCCCGAAACGTGCCACAATCCTGATTAGTCTCACCTTTTTTTCGTGGACTGTTCCCGCCTGACCTTACAGCGGGATGCACTCATATTCTTTTCAGTTTTGAAATTCCGTTATCAGTATTTTCCATTAAGTGGTGGTTTTAGAGATAAAAAAACAATAACACAGGAACAAAAAAGAAAAGAGAACACAAAACAAGAAGGAAAGTTGAATTGGGGCCACGTTACAATGTTTCATATTAACGACTGCAATGTAGACGGTATGATACAACGTTATCAAATGTTGTTGATTAGTTTCTTCAATCTTGTGTTGCTATCAGCATTGTATGCCATCATTCCCTGTAGCGCTTTCTTGACAACTGCACACCTTTTTGCACAAAATTATGATGCTTTTAAACAAAAACAAAATAAACAACAGCCTCTCACTCCTCCTCCACACCCTCAAAGCAATTTCACAGGAGAAATCTGTTGCCCCGCCGCGGTGGTCTAGTGGCTAAGGCACTCGGCTGCTGACCCGCAGGGCGCGGGTTCGTATCCCGGCTGCGGCGGCTGCATTTCCGATGGAGGCGGAAATGTTGTAGGCCCGTGTGCTCAGATTTGGGTGCACGTTAAAGAGCCCCAGGGTGGTCTAAATTTCCGGAGCCCTCCACTACGGCGTCTCTCATAATCATAGAGTGGTTTTGGGACGTTAAACCCCACATATCAATCAATCAATCAATCAGGAGAAATCTGTTAAGCACTGATATTACAAAGTTGATTTGTATTTAAGGTATCTTTAAGGCAACACTTCTGTGGTGCAGTTATACTCGTGGACAACTTTTCTGGGCAACGCAGCGAATGCTACAGACCCAAATCAGGCGTATATCCTACTGCTAATGAATGCCGCCCTACATTTGTGTTCTTATTTTCTATAGTGTGAGATGTGAAAAATACTGCCTTCATTTTCAGAAGCTCTTTGAAACAGGATCGACGAAGTTCACACCCGAGAGATATTCATATTTGCTCTTATTCGTTGTCACTTTACGTTTTAGAGCGCACGAGAAAGACGCACCATTTACGTGCACTTCGAGCGCCAAGCGGCGTCTGCGTCAATATGAAATGCTCATCGCACACAGCCATATTTTTCCACAGCGGTACGAAACAGATGATATACCGGACTACTACGCGTAGTGGTACTCGTACAGTAGCTCCACTCCTGTAGCTTTTCTTTAATTGCCAAGAAATGTTGTCAGCAAGTAAGAGATCCTTCTTTTGGTACAAGCAGATGAGTATATTTACATCACAGGCCCCTCACTTCACTGATAGAATGTCTCTTCTATATTCACGCACTGCCCTTCCGGAGCAGCCTCCCCACAATCCCAACAGTTTAATATGCTTTCTTATAGAATTAATATATTTTCATGTATAACTGCCCCATGTTTTCGTGAATATCTTACGGAAACACGAAATTTCTGGAATTTCATTCAGCACACTTAAGTGAGATGGCTTGGCCAAATATACGAGACTGTCACTCCAGCCTCCTTTGTTACATTACTTTTGTTTATTGTCCTGTCTCTTTATACCGGTTTCGCAAGCGAGGCTGGAACTGATGCGCTATAAAATACACAGGTAAAACGAGCATAGCATATGCTGTGACTATATACCGCACTTGCGCGAAGCGAATTAACACTGAAGAAAAATCATCTGATGTGTACTTTTTATATCGTATAAACGTTTACGATTGAATTAAACATCCCCGTAGTGTTCGGGCAGGTGCAATGGTGGCTTTTATTGCGCTATGTTGACGTTCGATCGATGTTTAATCAATCCGCCTTACATGATAGCCTTCGAATGGCGTTAAGTTTGCGCCAAGATCGAAGTCCTCCCTGTGAGCGCAAAATTACATTTCCAAGCGTAGCTTCACTTTCCCTTTGCATGTGCTCTGAAGACACTTGCAATCAAGATATGAGGGTCTTACAAGGTGCACAATCAGGCGCATGCGGGGTTCGCCATTAGGGTGGGGTGGTGAGCAAGATTTATTGCAGCCTCCCCCCCCCCGCCTTTTTTATTGTTGGTTAAGTAACAAACAAAATAACAACCTGTCCGGCAGGTCGAGGGGGCCGCCCGAGTCCGGGAACTACTAGTCGCCACCTGAAGCCACCAAGAGAAAACTGCTGGTGCACTCCGTCAAAAAGACTTCTTTTTTTTTCAGCAATGGACGCAATATTGAACATAAAGCGATGTATTATACGTACCACTACGACCTGCCCCGCCGCGGTGGTCTAGTGGCTAAGGTACTCGGCTGCTGACCCGCAGGTCGCGGGATCGAACCCCGGCTGTGGTGGCTGCATTTTCGATGGAGGCGAAATGATGTAGGCCCGTGTGCTCAAATTTGGGTGCACGTTGAAGACTCCAGGTGGACCCAATCTCTGGGGTCCTCCACTACGGCGTCTCTCATAATCATATGGTGGTGGATTTGGGACGTTAAACCCCACATATCAATCAATAACTGTGACATCATCATCATCACCAGCAAGAAGCGCGGCTCGCCCATCTCGGGATGGTCGCGTTGTTCGGGAGCTCGTGTTCGCCGAAGCTCTGGCTGGCGTGGAATAAATGACGTGCCACCTACGTTCTGCTGAGTGAGTGTCGTGCATTGTAACAATTACCACTACGACCTGCCATTGGCCTTGGTTTTCCGGGGTCTAACATGGGAAGGAAACAGCGAAATCACGAGTCCTTGGTCGCCATTACCGTGAAAAAATCATTTCCCTCCCCTTGCACGTAGGAAATGGCATAAAAGTTCGTACTGGGACAGCACTGGCACTCCCTTTCAGATGATTGAAGGTGCAGTGGAGTGCGATTGTCCCATCCCTCTTCCTCGTGTGCCCACACATGTGCTCGTAATGTCTATACAAGATCGGGATACATCACCAGTACGTGACATTCTTGTATGATTGTGATACTCAGCATGTATTATAAAAAGCAGCATTAGCTCATGCCTGTCAGACTTATAATTCACACTGTCCTTTGTATGCTTTTGTAGCATCGACGCAGTCTGTCGGTATGTCGAAGGCTCTTTGAAAAACGAATAAATAAAGTTCTTCCATGGAGCTTTTCGGAGTTTAGAAGAGCAACGTACGGTGTTCAGCGAATTTCCTCATTTGTTTCTTGCGGCGACACATGTAAACGTTTGTTCATTGCGTGTTCAGCTGAGCACTGAACAGAACGAGCACCTGCATGGAAACTATACTTTAAAGAAATAGTCTTTGTTGGGATACTTCGACGCAAAAATGCTGGTCTGTCTGTCTGTCTGTCTGTCTGTCTGTCTGTCTGTCTGTCTGTCTGTCTGTCTGTCTGTCTGTCTGTCTGTCTGTCTGTGTGTCTGTCTGTCTGTCTGTCTGTCTGTCTGTCTGTCTGTCTGTCTGTCGGTCACCCAAAACGGCTTGCGTTTCTGCCTCTTATTCTGTTTGCCTTTAATACCAAAATCCAACCACATCTGCAGTGCCCACCAATATTACTTTGGTTTCTGCGTTCATACTCCTGTGTAGCATGAATAAAAAAAAAACAAATTTGCACATACCTCAGGCAAAACATCACGCCAATATACTGTGGCGTGTTGCTTTATACTATAAAAGCCACACATAAGTAATTTCAAGGAACGTAGTGTTTATTACGCTGAGCGAAGAATGCAACGCTATGCACGAAAAAGCGGGTGTTTCCTGCACTTTGCCAAGACGATACGGTGGTGGTACCTACCCTCTGAGCGCATAGAGGAACTTTCACGCAGCGCCTCCAGAATCCCATTGACCGATTTTCTCGCGCGGAGCATCAAATAACGGGTGAACGCGAACTGGTGTTATCTTGATATACTCACGCTGTGCACCTGATTATTTCTTGCTCCCATATTCCCAAAATAGCGACCCAGAGCCGTCCTTTTCTTCAAAATAAAGGTTCCATTCATTCACTCTCTCCAGACGGAAGACTATGGCCATCCGTCGAAATTTGCAGTGAACTATGCAGATACGGGGCCATTTTTTTTTGGGGGGGGGTTTCAACACTTGCCGCACTTAGTTGTTGGTCAAGCTCTAATAGTTTAGTTCTAGCTGCTTTGAATTACGAGGGTTCCTGTTATGAACTCGGGCAGTAACCTATTCTCGATTGTAACTGTGATAACTGTCATTGAGTAGAAACTCTCGACCATCTCTAGTGCCATTGTCCAGACTTTGAAGGAGATCGCCGGACTCTGCAGTGTGCCTTAAGAAGGCTGGATGATCGACCCTTTACTCTGGAGAAGATCTTGGGAGCGTGGTCTTCACGTACTTCAGCCCAGAAAGCCACACTAGCCCTTGTACAATTCTCGAGGCAACGCCAGTGTGCGACCGCCTGTGAAACCTGATCTGTGTGTGCAGTGTGTGTATTACGTGCAATGTGTATCTCCTTATCCTCCTCTCTCTCTTTTTCTCTTTCATTTTCCTCTCCCCGTGTAGGGTAGCAAACAGCAATTAGTTTAGTTAACTTCCCTACCTTTCTGATATGTTTTTTCTCTTTCTCTTCACATAAATTAACCAGAAGGCTTATTATAATAGTTGCCTAAAACGGACTTTCTGGCTCTGTATTACTATATTTTATAAGTAAATAGTTGACTGAATTGGACCCCCCCTCCCCTACATTAAAGAAACTGCCCTAGAATTATTAATTATTCTAAACTACGAGTTTCGATAGCCATCTGTAGTTCACATATTCGTAGAAACGTGTGATGTGCTGAGCAGTGTTTTGTTATTCTCTCTATATTTTGCCGTTTGTCCATTCAATTTTTTACAGGCTCATTCAATTTTTTAGAGGAGAAAGTTGGTTGCCTGATTATCTTATTTGTATGATGTTTACATTTAATAAATTAGAAATGATGAAGTTGCATGTACCATGCTTTTCAGTATTGCGTAGTTATTTGACTATAACTAACGACACCAAATTAACAGTATCGCAGGCACAAGTTTTGGATATAACCGTTTATACGGCCCACTTACTGCTCGTCCATAGCACACGGGGAGGTATTTATGGCTTATCGTCGCGAATAAGGTACACGAAGGCTCGACGATTCAACAAAGTTGGGGTGCTTGCTCCAGGTTAGTCCCCTTACTGGAATCCTAGTTGTTGCCGCGTTATTTCATATATATATATATATTGGAGTTTTGTAGACACCGCTCATACGTGACGCTGATGTTTTGCCGAAGTAAGAACGAACGTGAGACATTCGCGGGAATTCTGAGTGACGAACTAATTTGTCAATGTCAGGCTGTCACTAAAGAATATGCCTCAGAGTGACAGACTTTAGAAAAAAAGAAGGTACGGTTGGACTAGCGCCATCTGTGGTCGAGATGAATGATAGTGCCTGATAGCACATTGTACTTGTTCTGCTGTCAGTGCGGCCTTGGGAATGCGTACACTTGACATGTGAGGCGCTAAGAATCTTGTGCTGCTAGTTTACACCTTCGGAACTCATTATCACGATGTTTACCTTCCCTGTTTTTGCCACTTTGCGTTTATGCTGTCTTGTTGATTACACGAATTGGGTATCGCTTTCATGTCACTCGATAAACGTTTCATGGATACGTGACTCAGTACATGGAAAGCTTGCCATTGACTACAGTCTTGACAATTAGGCAGCAATTTAGGCTGTTATGTAAGCGTGCATACACCTGTAGCATCGCCAGGAGAAGGCACATTGGGCCAGTGTTCCCCTCCCCGAAATTTATTTGCCACGGCATATAGAGCACAAATTGACATCCGATTACATGCCCTCAGCCCCCACTTAAGATTAAGAAGGGATTCCCCCCCCCCCACACACACTCCCTCCTCTCGAAAGAAATTTCTGCTTACACCACTGGCATATACTTCTTGAACCACAGGGTTACTCGTAAATTGTTGCACGTAATTTACGTAGACGGGAACACACAGACGCACATATGGAGCGCACACTTTAGACATTTTCATTAGCAGAACGACGTGTTCTTATGTACCCAGATAAAGAACCACATCGCGCATGACAGCAAGTGAATACCAACATCAAGAAGCACTCTGTAAACTCGTGTCATGCCACTCAGATGCACAAGTTATTTTTCGGATTGGGAGACAGACGCCTAGCCTATGCAGGGTGAAGTGCAGCGGGATATGTGCCCACTGGTTTAGTGCTTAACCAAGTGCAATCAATAGTCAGTGCGTGACATAATGAATAGGAAAGCCCTAAATGCATGGGCATATATGACAGTCTTGTTTGTGCACACATTTCCTGTAAGTATTCATTCCTTGATGCTAAGTTGTTACATTACCATGACAGTGATTCATTACCGCTGCGGTGCATCGCTGTCTCAAGCAAGGTCTCCTTCACTATAAGCTTGCAACCTCGCGTTGAAGCTGCGGAATTTTCTTTTTTGTTATTATTCTTTTCGAATACCATGCTGGTTATCGTATTCTAGCCGCAGGTTCATAAACAGTCAGAACTGTTCATTCGCTACGACAGCTGACCAGCTGCACAAGACCCGCGAGAGAAGAATAATAACATTGAGTAATCGCCTTTTGAATTTGCGTGCAGTCTGCTTAGCCGCGGTGCTTCTCCTCCCGTCTATTGTTACGCCAGCGCTTAAAGGATACGTTTGTTTCGTATCCCATAGTGTGGGCTGCCAAGCTTCCTATTTCATATGCTAAGTAGTGCGATAAACGTTTTTTTTAAATTTTAAGGCAATAAAAACGGCCATCAGATGACAGCAAGATGTGTAAGTTTAGTCATAAAAGTAATAATAAAAAAGAAATGGTATTTATAAATAGTAAAATAAAGCATTTTAACAAAATTATAGAATCATATGTTACATTTATTCCATGTGATAACACGGTTTCTGGTTGCATGTGCTGACCAATCATACGAATAAATGAACCATTGGGTCGGTCCGCTCTTCAGGACGGCGACAACAATACCAAAACTTGCGGTGTTTCTATGAGGCCTTCTGGCGGAGGACGGGTCATTTGCAGGGTCAGCGATCGTTTATCAATCCTGGGTGATCATTTTATTAGTGGCTTAAGATGACATTCGATGCGATAGTGCGAGAAAGCACAGCGGGCTTGAGCGCAGCTGCGTCCGATACGTTTAGCCTATCTCGAAAGCTCTCAAGCTGTTCGAAAGCTCTCAAGCTCTAGTACGCTCATTCTTCTGCAGTGACATACATGCAAGATTTTGAGACATGGTGTGACTTTTTATTGATTTTCTGTTCTTTTGACAATGACCATACGTGATTCCTAGCGTAACCTCCTACTTAATTAACAGCGCATGTGGTAGCTTTCAATAGCTCTCAAGGAATGTTCAGCGGCGACGCGAACCAAACGGGAAAAGCACCAGTGTAGTATATATGAACGGACGGAAGGAGAAGTACACTAAAATTTGGGAAGGCTAACTGAACCTGCAGCTGCTATCTGGATGTAGTTTACAGAACACTATGCTGTGAAAAATAACCCGGAGGTCTCTATATACCATGCCGTCCCTCGCGAAATGTCGTGGGTTAGTCGAACTTGTATATGAGTTTACGAACTTTTATATTTTGTCGCCACCTCTTTTACCTTTGATTTTGTTTTAATTGTCCTCGGTACACATTACTTGAAATTGAAAAAAAAACTACCTGGATATCCTAGACACTGCATACCTTTCCAAGCCACTTTACTTCCTAGCATGGATGGATGGATGGATGGATGGATGGATGGATGGAATGGAATGGAATGGGATGGGATGAGATGGAATGGAATGTAATGGAATGGGATGGAATGGATGGATGGATGGATGGATGGATGGATGGATGGATGGATATGGCTGTACCCTTTAGATAGAGCGGCGGCTAACGCCACCTAGCCGTAATACTTAGCGAACCAAAAACTAGATTTATCTTTTTTTCCCTTTAAATAGTGAAGTTGAGAACTGGTACTTTGCAGTGAAGGGTTTAATTTTCACTCGTGCCTTGACTTTATCCACCAATCAGATAACCTCCTTCTAGTTAATTCTACCCACTTAAATTCTATTTTGCCCTCCCTGTCCCTAAACCACAGTGCTTAGAAGAACTCTGCGCCATCATCCTGGACTATAGGGTGAAGCCCTTTACAAAACATTATCAAGTGTTCGGCAGTTTCCTTCTCCTCTCCACACGCACTGCATACCGTGTCTACCCCTTCGTACTTGGCCCGGTATGTCTTGGTTCGCAATACTCCCGTCCTAGCCTCAAACAGTAGAGAACTACCCCGAGTATTATCATAGATCCTATTCCAGTGATAAAGTGCCACCAATCGGAGTCTTATAATAATTCATGCTGCAGCTATATGTATACATAGCTGCAGCATGAATCATAAGACTCCGAGGTATAGCATAAATTATAGCATGAATTATAAGACCCCTTGCTCTATATAGAGCAAGGGGTCTATAGATGCTGCCTAGGGTAGCTTTTAGCCCTGAAAACAATCCGGATATTTCTGGTTAAATAAACTTTCGATTGACTGATTGAATGATCAATCGAGTAATTCATCGATTGGTGTCTTTTCGCCTCTTTTAATTATACGGCATGTTTTTTTATGCACTGTTCTATGGTCCTTAGCAGTATTTTTGTAGGCTAGAGTTCCACAGAATATTTCAACGATTTAAGGATCGCGTTGCCTACACAGGTTGGCCCGTAAACAGACAATATTTTCCGTTTTTCCGTCGCATTCCTTGTTGGAGTATACGTTGCGACTGCCGTCCCAATGAGCCTTCAATACAAGTCCTTGAATACTTATTCGTGACATTCGGCCTTCGTTAGGATCAAGTCATTACAGGTTCGTTCGGCTGTTCAAGTTGAACTCTAATGAAGTTTTTGTGGGCAGTGCTGAGTCTGCTTAGGAAAGGGCACAAAAGAGTAAAAAAGAGCAGTCTTTTTCTGCTCTTCTGCGTTCACCAGCATCCTCAGCCTATCTTGTGTCAACTTCAGGTAGTGTACCTCTGCCAACGATCTCAAATTTACCCCATCTCGTGCGAGCAGATATTCCTTTTTATTCTTGCCAACTTCTTGATTTCATCGCTTCTCCTATTTCATTGTCTTCCGCGGTTGCGTTTCCCATACCTTGGCACCAATTGCGTTGAATTGGTTTTCATACATTGTTTTTCATACCATTGGTTTTCAAACATGTGCGTTTTCAGATCTATTCTGCAATGTGCACTACCAATGCAACGCACGCGCACGATTCTCCAGACTTGTACGTTACAGAAGGATGTTTGGCGGAGTGCCTTCAGTGGTGGTGCAGGGGCTACGTTGATCGACTGCTGACTCGAGAGTCGTGGGTTCGACTCCATCTGTGAAGGCAGCGTTTCGATGGAGGCGAAGTTCTCGAGGCCCGTGCCGAGTGTCGGTGCACGTTAAAGAACCCCAGATGATCGATATTTCCGGAACCCTCCGCTACTACGGCATACCTCATAATAATATCGTAGCTTTGGCACGTAAAGCCCCATATATTGTTTAGAAACTCTATTAACGAGTCAGTTCGCATTTCATTGTTGGTTTATGTGAAAAAAAGTGTATATTTTATGATGATTGAAACCGTTTTCGAAGATGACATTCTTTTTTTTTTCAATTGATTAGTGACTTGCACGCATTTCCGGATTCGCAGTTTTTAATAGTCTCATATCTATACTTTTCTTCGCTGAATGTCCCGTGAGAGTGGAAGACAATAAAACTGGCTGGCTATGTCCGGTTATCAATTAAAATGACCTTTTTAAATGCATCTCCTCGCACCAAAGTACGGGACATCTGTGGGCGGACCTTTGCCTTGGTCGAAGCGAACGTAAAACCCCGTATATAATGATCCGTTTATTGAGGCAAGCAGTAACCATGCAAGAAGCACGGCGTGCCAGCTATCGGGCGTCATGGTGGTTACAGTGGGAGAGGAGAATGGCGGGAACGGGAGAGAAGATGGACGCGTGACGTGACGCTGCTTTTTTTGTTGACACAGAAACGCGAGTCGCCTCCGCGCCCAGATTGTGATCCACACTGGCATGCATCCATTTCGGAGAGAGAGCCGCGATTCCACGCTGCAGTCGGGCTCGCATCTCGGGGGGCGAGCCGCGAGCGACGGCCGTGAAGGTCTTCGAAAGGCCACGCGCCAGCTTTGCGCGCCGCTTTCTTCCACCGTTTATCTCTCTTTTCAGTTGAAGCGAAGGGTCTCACGTGTGTATCTATACTTTTACTCTGCTTCCAGGAGTCGTTCCTCCTCTCTCATTTTCTTTTTCTTTTTTTCGTGAATGAAGGTTCACGATATGTCTGGCAATGTGTCTGATGAGTCTCAAAGTGGAACCCGTTGTTGCCATTGCAAAAGTGCGTAATGCGGTTTGCCGCGTGGATGGCAGTAGAGAGAGAGGTAGAGACAGAGAGTGAGAGCGTTATTAAAGCACCAACTTAATGACCGTCAGGAGAGAAGTATATCTTTGCCACCGTAACAACAAATATCTGTGTTATATGTAAGATGTTACGGTCGGCCAGACCGGGCGTTTCCACGACGCATTATCTTCGTGCAGACGGTATTTTGATGCGCTTGGTAGGTTATTTATACATCGGTAGGATCACCTCCAGGGAAGTATCGTTCAAGGATTTTGCACAGTTAAGCTACTGCCGGTGTTTGCGTGTAAGGTTCTTTAACAGAGGAACATTAACGCGATTGCAGTCGCCATCTCAATATACTCTGGAAACGAGAAACGTGATTGGATGCAATCGTCAGTACAGTTTACTGATCATACTACAGGTATAGACATATGCGTGCGCAGGGTTTCCTTTCAGGGTGGAAGGGGGGGGGGTGAAGGTTTGTCGAAACGCCCCCTTATTATCGCGTCAACGCAAGCGGTGATTCTCGGTCGTGTGTGTCATTATCCGCAAAAACCTGCATGGTCATAGTTGTGCACTGTGAACAATGGCGGGGCATGTTGGAATGAATAAAGATGGGACCGACTTGCCCCACGTGCCCGCGCCTATGATTGTCGTCAGATGCGTATCTCCAAGCCATCACATTCGTCCCAGTCGTCCCGTCGTCACACTATATAGTTATTGTCCGGCCGACTACTAATCATATGAGTGACACGCAGTCTCCTGAATGGTCGTCACATTCATTCAAACGATTCCGGCACCGCACCTAACGTAACTTTCGTGAAGGCCGAGTTATTTCGTATTGATAGTCACACACATCTTTCCGAGCGATTGAGTAGGAGCACCACGGAGGCATGTGCAAGAAACTATAATTTCCACGCTAAGGCGCAAGGATCAAAAGCGTGGTTCAACAGTGAGAATTTAGATGTATTTTCACATAGAGCCCCGCAAGCACTGCATTTTTCTAGGGGAAGTTAGAACAAGCGTTGTTGCTTGTAGGTAACAGTCACGTTTATTCTGTAATTACGTTCTGTCCCGCCGCGGTTGTCTAGTGGCTAAGGTACTCGGCTGCTGACCCGCAAGGTCGCGTGATCGAATCCAGGCTGCGGCGGCTGCATTTTCGACGGAGGTGAAAATACTGTATGCCCGTGTGCTTAGATTTAGGTGCACGTTAATAAACTTCAGGTGGTAGAAATTTCCGGGGCCCAACACTATACAGCGTCTCTCATAATCATATGGTAGTTTTGGGACGTTATACTCCTCGTATAATCATGTAATTATGTTCTCTTTTGGTGTAAACAGGTTACTCAGGTACAAACCGCCACGGATGATATTGTAACAGCGTTGTGACATTGGGTGCACGTTAAAGAACCCCAGGTGGTCTAAATTTCCGGAGCCCTCCACTACGGCGTCTCTCATAATCATAGAGTGGTTTTGGGACGTTAAACCCCACATATCAATCAATCAATCAATCAATCGTTGTGACATTGACGAAGAGGGAGACTGTAGGTCGAAAATTAAATTGTTTATTTGGCCGAACTTGTGGCCGGTCAACGAAAAGCCATATCACAGTGGTTCACACTGGCACTGAGAGCGGTGAACCTAGCGTCGGCTGTCGATCAACTGACAAGCGGCGAAGCACGCCGGCATTTATGCATGTGCCGTCGAATATTCTGGCCGTATGACTGGTCGTCGCGCAAACTATGGAATAATCTAGCGTGTTCACGTCTTGCGCGCAATCTTAACAGTGCAATCTACAATAATCGCGAACCTTCTCGAACAATGAGGAGCAGTTTGTGCTGAAAATTTCTGACAGGCTTTGTAGGCGAAAACCGAACGAAACAAAAGTGAAACTAAGAAACGTGCGTTGCAATAGTTATGTTGCTGAACTTCCCCTGCATTTCCACCCGTGACATATATTTATTCAAGAACAACAACGAGAAAACTTTGCGTGATCCTCAATGTCGCAGCCGACCATATTTAGTTCGTGCTTTATCGACATCACCGAACTTTGATCTCGCGAGCTTGGAAATAGCGAAAGTAGACACGTTAGCATCCCCCAACGCTAAGAAGAAAATTCGAATGCACCTTTTTCACGAAAGCAACTCACAATTCCACCTTTTGGTGATACTTCGATTGTGTTCACGAAACATAAGCAGCGCCACCCAAAGGAGTGCGCCTTCTTCAGTTAGTCCCCAACGGCTCGGGTGGCTACATGCCAAGGTGTGTATCATGCCATCTTAGTGCTTGTGACGCAACGCAAACGCCTTCTTGCGCAAAGCAGAGATTATTCAGGGAGTGCTCTTCTGCAATGTGTTTGACATGCCAGGAGGCAGACATTCAAGTCTTGTCAACCAGGTTTTGAAGGGTGCTTTGGTTAAACCGCAAAGACGAAAATCAGTGTCTGTTTAATGAAAACACTATTAACTGACGTCTTCGGATGTGGTAAAACAATTTATTATATCTTGTCATAAATAAAAGTAACAAGATAACAAACAAGCAAGCGTATGCAGTAAACGAAAATAGGTGGTTTACAGATCACGTTACAATACTTTTGCCATGTGCACTTGACCGGTTCTGTTGATAACAAAGCTCGGTACTTAGCTCCGCGTTTATGGCGTGCTGCCGAAACATAGAACAAACTAAAATAAAGGAACTCCGCCTTTGTGATCGACTGCCAAAACCATTCATGGCACCTGTCCAACTTGCATTGCTACTAGTATGTACACTGATTCTCTGTAGCAAATACACTTCTAAAAAAGTGAGAGTTGTTTCTCGCAATCCACACTCATTCGCATCAGCGCTGATCAATCGCTTTACGAACTATTTTTGATTGGTATTATTACTCCTTTTCGTAGTCTTGCGTGGTTAGGTGACATATCTTGTGATTATGCTATATGTAAGTGCAAACAAAGATATGTACAAACTCAATATGTGGTAATCCATGCGACCATCCTGTATCTGTTGGAGTCAGCCCTAAAAATGCCGATTCCGTATACGCCAGGCCTGGTATACGTACATAGTACTTTTGATTATTTTCTCATTTCTTGTTCTTTTATTAGTCATACTTTTCACTTCTTCTGTGTGTTTCTTGTATAACAACATCATTTCGATTTGGAAGTCCACTCTAACGCAGCGTATACCTCACCATCTTTTTCATGTATAAGAACAGTATTCATTACGCTGATTTTACGCTCTCTCTCTTTCTGAAGTCGTCTACGTGTATACGCATAACGATAGATGTCTGGACGATAAAACACAGCCTTGACTTTGCATATGACAGAACACTTCATCTTGACCACTAAATCTTGGCGGGCTTGGTGAGTGCTAAATGCATCAGCGATTCAGTAGAGAAAATCGAGATCGCGTTTGTGATGTGATGGTGAAGCTATGGGCCAAAATGATCAGCCGTTTCGTACTAAATAACCTGGACCGATAAAACCGAAAAAGCGTCGTGGTGCATTCCTTCCTAGGGCCCGGCTTCGAGCCGTGTGCATCGTGGTTCTCGCGTTGACGGCGAGGCTCTTACCGTCGCGGGACACCCATGCAAGTACAGGGAAGCAGCAGTAAAAAAGTTCAGATTCCTCGCGGTGGTGGCGGCGGCCATTTATTTTTAAACGTAGAACTGTGTCGAGTTGCGCTTGTCTCGTATACGTGAGAGAAGACACGTTGGAAAGCTGTGGTGAAGGAGGAGGGGGGGGGGGTGGAGTAGACCCACTGGGCACCACCAAACTCCGCGATGCTTGCGCTGCACGCGGAGAGAGGATGTGCAAGACAGAGTGGAGAGGAGGTGAGAACGAGGAGGAAGGCGGGAGGTATCCGCTCAGCCTGGGTTTCAAGCCTGGAGTCTGTCCAAGACAAGGGTGCAGCGCTCCGCAGCGGATGCGCGTGCATGGTTGCTGCCGCTTTCCTCCTCTCCGTGGCCCACACCCGGCCCTGCTGCCCGAGAGCCAATCCGCGTTCCCCTTTAAGCGGCTTCTCGTTAGGACACAGTGCGAAGAAAACGACTCCGCGCGAAGAGGGCTCTGCTAGAATCCCCTTGCCTTCTTGGCCGAAGCACGTGGACCAGTTAACGCGGCTGATGTGTGCATTGTATACACGCCACCCTCACACTTGAGAGCCCTAGCGCGGCGTTAACGGAGAGGCCTCATCTCGTAGCAGGGAGCATATGGTCTTGAAGGGTCAAGTCTGCTAAGATAAGCGTATGGTCGCCATTGGTATTTGCCACACCACGTACATTGGGTCACTTAGATGTAGATGTGGCGCGTGGCAGCTCATGCATCCGATCTTTTAGCTTTTATAAAATAGTGGAGGTTAGGTCAGTGTTCGGAAGTTCTTTCCTTGACGATTGAAGACCAATGACATAATTTACTAGCTCTTGGTTTATCTACAAGACACGAAAAGGCATGTTACGATGATAGTATCATAAAGAATAAGAAATATAAACCAGGACCAGGACAAAGAGTCCAACGTACGAGAAGTGGTACACAAAGTCTCTTATCCTACTTGTCTTTGCAAAATGTATGGTTGATTACTGGCAGTCACCCTTAGAAATTCAGCTCATTCGTTCATTGGTTGCTGAAGGGAAATTTAGCTTCTTTGTTGCATCCGCATCCCGGGCTGTCCCGGGCTGCGGTACTTTACAGTGTCCCGGATTCAACCTCCCACGGGACTTTGGAAAACTTGATCTACTTGCTGCCTTGGTGTTCTGCGTATTTCAGCAACGTAGTGGTAGGTATGGTACTGGGACCTATAGCCTTGATGACTGAATTTTGCGTAATCAAGTCGCCATTGAGTAGCGGTCTGTCTGTATTTCTTTTGATCGTTAAACTGTTTTAAACTGTTTTTCTCGCGCAGCCGCTGAATTCAGAGGAATGGCAACACGACTTAGCGTACGACATGGCTGCACCGTTGACTCCCAAGCTTTAGGCATCCAAGAGGAAATTCAAGAGCTTGCAAGATTTTTTCCCTTCTCTGAGATAGGTGGCACTTAAAAAAAGAAAGAGTGACTCCGATGAGACCATTTTCTGTCACTAATGTACTTGTCTAGTTTATTATTTCTTTGTGTGTGTTCCGTGGTGACCTGTGTCGATCACGATTATGAGAGAGCCTGCGTAAATATGCACAAATAATGCGAAATGCAGCGATACATGTAAGTTAAGGCAGCAATTTAGTTAAATGCAATCACTCGTGCCACTACTCGTATACCACCATGTGCACGCGATAGAACGGCAATGTGGATCGGCATATTACAGTTGCATTAGTTTTAAAGAATTCCTCTTAAGGGACCATGGTCACGTTTAGGTTGTCATTACTTTGCGCCTCAGATACGAGTAAGCTGTCGATGCTTGGCGGTGTCAGTATTTTGTCGAATATTTGTACAAGGCGAAAACTTGAGATCGTCTCAATACGAGCAGCTTACTTGTTTGTATCGGCCACATGCTGTTGTCCGCCTCAGCCGGTCGATAAGGCAGCAATCGCTTCGGTTAAGCTTTTCTTAAAGTGTCATTGAGGTACATTGCAATATGTGTGGCACCACGAAAAGGAAAATGAAAGGAGTAACCGCAAGGTACAGGAAAAAAGAGTGGGTGCAAGAGAAGAAAGAGAGAGGGGATTTTAGCGAAAAGGCAAGATAGCCGCTGGTCATTAAGAGTAACAGAGGGAATACCGAGATAATGTAAACACGTCAGGGGAAGGCGAAAAGTTGGATGGGCTGTTGTTATGAAGGTATTTGCGAGAGATAACATGGCCATAACAGGCACAGGGCCAATTTATTATGAGAAGAATGCTGGGTTCCCACTTTACAAGTGCTTTCAGTGCCAAAATAAACCCTACCTTGGTTAACATTGCACGCGGGGATACGCGAGCACATCGAAAACGTACCAGATTTCGAAATCAGATATCTGCATGATATTCTGTACAAGCCTAGAGGTTCTCTGTTTGGGTATATACTGCACTGTCTGCTCCGTTTCAGAACCCGAATTGCAAGTACGGACTTATTTCTTTATTTAAAATGGTTTTAAATAAACTTTATCTGTATTAACAGAGCCGTAGCTTTCCCTCTTTTTTCGCTGAGGACTAAAACGTGGACGGCATGTCTGGGTTGACTCTTCATTGCCGTTACCTTTAGACGGAAGTTTTGAGAAATCAAAATTTGGATGTTTATTTATACTGAGCTCATTTCTCATGCATGCTCACACAGGGGCCCCCAGCTGATTCTAGGCACAGTTTTAAAGTATGACAATGCATTTTATGATGATGGTACCAAATGCATTTTGTTGACTATTCTCACTATAGTTTACGTACTGCTTAGTTGCTTAATTAAGCCCGTATAATTAACTAACTTACGAAGTATTAAAAACGGGCAAGAATTTTAACGAGAAAGATGTAGATTGGCATGTAAAACATGTGGTTAGACAGTTTTTAACTTTCTCTGTATTAGGTATTAGTGTTTTTTTCAGTTTACTGCTCGGGTTCCCACGAAATAAAAAAAAAATTGCTCGTGACATGCCTGCTCGTGCACCTATGCGCGCCATGATTCTGGTGGTCCCTAACGTTCCGCGTACAAATGGTAGCTTCTCTCGTGGAGGTTCATTATGGCCCTAAGCAAGCGCAGCATTAATTTGTTCTGTTACTGCCACCAAGACGTGCGTCGTTGCACAGTTACCACAATTTTCAATGTCATCTCAAGGCAGCCAACTCGGATGACCATTTGCACGCAAAATGTTGGTGAGTACTGCATTGAAGGTGCGCAGAGCCGTGCAAGCAGCATTATACATGGTGTATTTTTTTATTTCTCGGTCATCTGCAGTAAGCAGAAAGACACCAACACTTAATGGATATAAAGTAAAAACAATAATATAATAGGGGGTTCTTTAAGCCGAAAACCTTATCGTTGAACTTGAACTGGTGTAGCGCATTACGGTAAATAATAACAGATCAGACAGACGCAGAAGAACAGAGCGCGCTTTGTCCCTAGCGCTCTTTTCTCTTGCGTCGGCCTGCTCGGCCATTCCTTTTTTACCGTAATCCGCTATACCAGTTCAAGTACGACGAACCAACTCGCCTAATCTTCATCACGAGCGGACTTATCATTGAAGCTTTTTTGTGAAGCCTCTAATATCGATGAGCAGTGAGAGACCGTGCTGCTCAGCACAGATCGAGAGGAACAGCTCTGGGCAATCTGACTGGCCGAGGACGCCACCAGGGCTCAAGGGCTCCTGGCTGGCGCCTATAGGAGTGGGATCCGCACAATCGAGGCCACCGGATTCGCACAACCAAGTTTCTTCCTCCTTCCTTTTGCAAAACCTCGTTGGTTTGTCAAGATATGTTTACATAAAAATGTCTATTTACGCAATTAAGCAGGAAATAGAAAATGACATGTCTCACTCTATGCAATAGCCAACAACATGAATTTGATCGCGTGGTCACAGAGTTCCTTGGTATATCTTAAAATTGAGGCCATGGTATGCATATCCAGAACACATCGCAGTTTGTAATAAGAACTACCTGAAGTTAGCGATTTGGGAGTTGGTTTCGCATCTTGTGTACTTATACAAGCAAAGAGATGGGGGGAGTTACGGTTGCTCTTTCCCTCTACCTCTCCCCGTGACTGACGCCTCTGTTTATTTGAACAATTGACACTTACCATACATGTACTGCCTCCTTTTTCAACCATTCCGCCAGGGAGGGTGAAATTAATTTGTTACTCATGAGCTTTTTATAACGTTATGTTCAAAATGGAAAATAAGTACGTACGCTCTTTATTGTTGTATTTTGATTTAGTTGTATGTCAGCTCCATTAAGTTTTTCATTATGTTTCACCATTGAGCTTGTTTTTCGACTGCACTGTAGTTCACCTAGATAATATCGATATGAGGTCCCACTGACAGTTTTCGCTTTGGGACCTCCTGCATTAATACTTATGGGCTTTGTAACGTGTATTTTATAGTGTCATCACAAGCTTCAACATCAGCGCACCGATAGATAAAGCTACATCGTCTTTGTCGGTCTTGCGGCAAAGCACGAACTGTCTACTGCGGAAGACAACCTTTTGAAAAGGCAAGCTAAGCGCTGCTCTCCCCAAGACCTTGCGGAAGCTTCCTATAGTTTGGATGCGCCGCTGTTTGTCAGCGAACTTGGCTGGCGTCCTAAAGTGGAGCTGTCTGCCGAAGTCCCCACTCGACTGATGCTTCTTCGAACCTCCCCTGCTGACGTCTGTCTTCCTTCTTCCACTGTTGAGTTTTTTGTGCTTCTATCTTTGTCGTTTTGTTTGCACAGCTCGGGCGTTGATGTTTATTGAGGAGACGCACATAATTCTTTTAGGAGCACTGCTGCATCCCCACTTCACAACTCCACTCTTTTTTTATTTTTAGTCCATTGGCTAGATTTTTATTTTTTTATTCTCTTTATTTCTCCCCTCTAGTTCATCAAAGCGAGCGGGAGAGATTCTTCTGCGAGCTGCTACCAATTACACAACGAACAGATGTATAGGACATATACGTATATATATCATAGCCGTGATAATGCGTCTTTGTTAGACGTGACGTGTGAGACTGTCTACCGTCCATTTCCCCCACCTTTGCAGCTTAGCAATCGGCTGCTGAAACATTGTGATAGTGAGATCAACACTGCGGATCTAATGTCTCTGAGCCAATTGCACGGAAGTACAGTACAACGGTCCTATCGTACCGTGTTATCAATCACAATTGAAGCACCGTAATGTTTTTATATCCGAGATAATCCATTATTAGCACTTCATTATATTTCACCGGTTTTTGCCATTCTGTTTTTTTTCTATTAGGATGTTCACCATTCATAGATAATGAGTCCACCGGTAGCCTAAGTGTGCGTGGTAACACCAGAAAAAAAACTTTTATGGACGTGTTCAAGCACAAAACCAAGGAAACGGAAAACAGGCGAAAGTGCTGTAGGCCCCGCGTGCTCCGATTTGGGTGCGCGTTAAAGAACCCCAGGTGGTCGACATTTCCGGAGCCCTCCACTACGGCGTCTATAATAATCATATTTATTTGTTTTATTTATTAATTCATACTGTAAGCCTTAACAGGCTCTTACAGAAGTGGCTCCAAAAGGATACAGAATGGTTATAGATATGTACACATCTACCGAAAAACAAGATTAATAATAATAACAAAAGGTAGTAAAAACCAAAACAAAGGATAACTACACAGACCACTAGATGAAACTACACATTGAAAAAAGAAACTAACAAAAAGAACACAGCAGAGACTAACAAGAGAAAGCACAGAATTGACGACTCTACGAATCGAAACTGCGCCTGGCATAGAATCAAAGAAGTACATTCCGTGAACAGTTGCACCGTTATATACGACGGCGCTACTTACTAGCGAATGATTGATTTGACTGATTTGTGGAGTTTAACGTCCCAAAACCACCATTTGATTATGAGAGACGCCGTAGTGGAGGGCTCCGGAAATTTCGACCACCTGGGGTTCTTTAACGTGCACCCAAATCTGAGTACACGGGCCTGCAACATTTCCGCCTCCATCGGAAATGCAGCCGCCACAGCCGGGATTTGATCCCGCGACCTTCGGGTCAGCTGCCGAGTACCTTAGCCACTAGACCACCGTGGCGGGGCTTACTAGCGAATGAGTGAGCAGATTCTGAGGACACTTAACCACGTGGGAGGTTATTCCATAGTTAAATGACCGACGGAAAGTAGGAATACTTAAATTTATTGCAATGGGGGATAAAAGGACTGATACTCTTGTCGTGGTTTGTTCTTGCTTAGTGCTGATGGGGTGATTTTAAGTAATTGTGCTTGGTTATATATATATTTTTTGGGACGTTATACCCCGCATATACATCAATGTGTTCATTGTAACCACCCTCTCCTTATACTTAGTGGGGAGAACGTACAAACGACAACATCAATCAATCAATCAATCAATCAATCAATCAATCAATCAATCAATCAATCAATCAATCAATCAATCAATCAATCAATCAATCTTGTAAGTACGCTAATGTATCGCAAATGTATGGAGCAATAGTTGGTTCAGCAGGAGCTGGGCCGATATTGTAAAGGGATCGTCCCTGTACAGATAGCGGCTTGTAAGTGCACCACTAAGACGGCTTGCTTTGACGTCACCGAAACAGCCATGTTCGAGTGACGGGAATTTTGTGATGTCATGCCGGTGTTATGGGTGCATCGCAAGGTGATTTTTTTCCTTATTCATGCGGAGAGGCCCCATAGCGTTCAAGCGATGTCGTTATCGCAGCGAAGCGCAGGCCAATCACTGTGTGATTATACTGCCTTGACTTTCCCTAAGCCACCTTGTTGGAGACATACCGTGCGTATATGACCTCACGTGCAATTTATTAATGTGTTTATACATAGAAACGTAAAGTAGGCATCATTGTCACATGTCTTTTGTTTCCGGTGCAATCGCTAGTCTCCATTTCAGAAGCTTATCAACGTTATTACGCTTTCGTTTTCATTGAGTTTTTATTCTTGTAGCTTCTTTCATCGGTGACATTCCCATCGTTATCAGTGCGTGCATGATTGAATCTTACATTTGCGTAATATGTTATCGATATGAAAGACACGATGATGTCCATTATATGAAACTCAAGATCACACAGGTGGACCGCCATCTACCTCACCGTTCTATTTGCTGACTTGGTGGTTGCGCTGCCATAGGCATTTCTCAAGGTAACTAATACCAAAATACACTTGCCTAAACACACGAAGAGTGACGCACAACCACAACCCTGGGGAGGCAAACAGAAGCGACTTTAATAATAATTATTATTGGGGTTTAATTCCCAGAAACCACCATATGATTATAAGAGACGCCGTAGTATAGATGACTCCGGAAATTTCGATCGCTTGGTGAACTTTAACGTGCACCTAAATCTAAGCAGATGAACCTCAAGCATTCTCGCTTCCATCGGAAATGCAGCTGCCGCCGCCGCGATTCGATCCCACGACCTGCGGGTCAGCATCCGAGTGCCTTTGCCACCAGACCACAGTGGCGGGTGAAAAGCGAGTTTGGGGAATGCGAGAGATGGAACATTCGCGGAACACCGGGAGGAGTACGTCTTTCCTCTTGCGGGTTATTTCAAGCTGTACTCGACTAACACGGCCGCTGACGAAATAAGAAATAAAAAGCAGTGTGGCTGCCCCTGAGTCCAGTGGTTCTCTCCTGACTGATGTCTGTACACAGAACGCAGTCACACGCACCCACGAAAGCATCGAGACACCACCTTTCTTGAATCGCTCATAGCGGTTTGTCCAGAAGAGACATCACCCATCACACATGTGCTTGCTAAATTACCTAACTAAGCGTACAGGAGCCTGACGCAAATATTTGTACTATGTTCTCCCCGAAAAATATGACAAACGATCTATTGAAACGCTGAGGAAAGGACGAGCCGCCGGGTCCATGGCGAAGCCCACCCGGTTGAATTCTTCTTTATTTCGAACACCGGTCTAATCCCCTAATGATGGTAGTGACCATCTTCGTCATTCACACAATATTTAACATCCTCCGCACCACCATAATGACGCATGACGACGAAGAACACTAAACACACACCCAGGTTCTTAGTACACAATACTAGTCAGTAGTTAATCGAGTTCCAAGTCAGTCCATATGGGACAATCCAAGTTTTCTCCTGTGCTGGCTCTTCCAGCGATGCCACGTTTCCGATGCTTGTTACAAATTAGTGCTTTTGAACGTGTTCCCCATGGTGGACTTTCGATGAACACTTTAAGTTCACATGAACAACGATGATGCAGTCTCTTCCATGATGTTTTACTGTAGCTCGCTTTGGACAGTGTTTATGATCAGTGACATCTTCTTTACAGGGTTTTATTAGACAATAGAGAGTTTTAAATATAAATGTTCCATGAGAGTAAGGCTCCTGTCGTTTTCGCACACAAGCTCTGCGTCGAGGCGGAAGTATCTTGCCACCGCTGAAATGACATTGCAGTGACTATTGAACAAATATGCGTTTTTAGAATTCAGAAGGTCGCTCGTAATTCGAGATATTTATAGAGTCTTTAGGACTATATCGAGACCCAATGCACTCGGCTCGCGCGCAACACCCCCCTCTGTTGTTACGTCATACCGGAACTACCGGTGACGAGGAAATGACAACATTTGAATGAAGTGGGGTTGAGGTCATAACTTTTCGTTTAAAGCGGCAGGTCATCTCGCTTGCGCTAGTGGATCACCTTACCTCTGCGGGGATTGTTTGGTGCTTATCTGTTTCCGTCGAGCTGGGCGCAAGAAAGTTGCAATATCAACCTTTTCTTTCTCTGTGCAGAATGAAACTTGGGGGAAGCCTTTCTCGCAGACGCGTGAAATAATTTTTCGTGCCTGTTCGTAATTTAAAAAAGAAACAGATAAGCATCTCACATCCAACCTAAAGAACAGACTGTCTGTGTACTTCAGAATACTTGCCGATTTTGGACACTCTCGGCTAGATTTTGCCGCCGGCATCGGCGTCGCCGTCACTCGCCTTATATGTGTCCTCGGCTGCTGTTTCTGCCATTGATGTTGACATCATCGCTACCGAACAGCGAAAAAATAATTGGATCGGCCCGCTCATCTACTTGCTCTCTGATCCATCCGCAACGCCATCCATGCGTGCCTTGCGTCGTCAAGCTAGCCATTTCGCCATCCGTGACGGCCTTCTACACCGACGCAATTACGACGCCGATGGCCGGCAGTGGTTACTCGTGATACCCCGCAGTCTGCGGTCAGAGATATGTGAATCCTTCCATTCTGATCCGCAATGCGCGCACTCTGGGGTATTCAAAACCTACCATCGCATTCGACAACGCTACTTCTGGCGCGGGATGTAACGCTACGTGCAGCAGCTCGTTTGCTCCTGCCTCGCTTGCCAATGCCGCAAACCGCCAGCACACACGTCGCCAGCCAGTCTGCAACCGTTACCTTGCCCTGAGCGTCCGTTTGGGCGCATAGGTATCGATTTGTATGGACCACTTCCTCTGACGTCAGCTGGTAACCGCTGGGTCATCGTCGCCGTAGATCATTTAACGTGATACGCCGAAACCGCCGCTATCCCTGCGGCTACTGTGCGTGATGTTGCGTCCTTCCTACTGCATCGATTCATACTGCGCCACGGTCCACCTCAGGAGCTTCTCAGTGATCAAGGCCGTGTCTTCTTGTCAGAAGTCGTCGCAGCCATTCTCACGGAGTGCCATTCTGTCCACCGCAAAACAACTGCTTACCACCCGCAGACGAATGGTCTGACCGAACGCTTTAACCGCACCCTCGGCGACATGCTTTGGATGTACGTCGCCGCCAACCACACGAATTGGGATACTATACTGCCCTTCGTCACCTACGCATACAACACTGCCCCTCAGAGCACGACCGGTTTTTCACCTTTCTTCTTGCTGTACGGAAGGCACCCGTCACACACCATCGACACGATACTCCCGTACACGCCGGATTCATCTGAGTGTGCACCTATTTCCGAGACAGCCAGGCTTGCTGAAGAGTGTCGCGAGCTGGCCAAGACATTTACGACGCATGAGCAAGAGCGGCAGAAGAGTATTCGTGATGGCTCCGCCACTTCTGAACCCACGTTCCTTCCTGGTTCCCTTGTATGGCTCTCAATCCCGACATCTGTAGCTGGCCTTTCTTCCAAACTACTCCCGAAATATGAAGGTCCCTACCGTGTGATCGAGCGCACATCTCCGGTCAACTATCTTATCGAGCCAATTGAACAATCTTCGGACATGCGCCGTCGTGGGCGTGACATAGTCAACGTGGAGCGCCTGAAGGCTTACTATGACCCGCTCGTAGTGACAAGCTGTTAGGTCGCCCGGCGGCTCCCTCTTCAACCCCGGGGTAATCGTAGAGAAGCCGCTGAACACTGAAGTGGGTCAAACTCTCAAGTGTTCTCTAGTGGGTCTACCCAAAAAGGACGCCGCTCGCGCTGTGAGTCCGTGCTTGGCCGTTACTGTCGCCATTGTGTATACTCGCTGTGTGCCTGCTAATAAACGCCATAACAATATATCTATATATATGAAAATGCAAGAAAGAAAAAAAAAACAGGGGCGCGGAATCGAACTTGGGTCCTTTCAATGAAGAGGGCGAGGCGTTAACCACTAAGCCACCGAGGAGAAATAGCTGGACCGTTCAAACGGCAAGCTATTTATATCCACCACTTACCGCTGCTCACGGGCATCTCGGGGGGGGGGATGATTGCGTTTTCAGCATTACCAGTAAAATAGCGCAATGAGCGCGCGCTCTTATCTCTCACGCGTACTTTGCCCGCTTATAAGGAGGGAAGTGACGCTCCCTCGCGCACCTTTATCTCGCGGTGGCGAGGAGGGGAGAATCATACGTCTTGACTGGTTTCAGGGTTTACCTGGAACGATTCTGTTGTAGTCACCGGGCGCACAAAGGTCACTGCAATCATTACAGTCTTCGTTTGCGAAAAGCGCGCGGTTTTCAGACGCAGCAAAGTAACAACTGAGACGCTTATTCACGTGCATCTGTACCTGTGAGTACGTTTTGTGCGTCATTTGTGCGTGAGAAACGCGGGGCAAGTTTCGATCTGCTTTCAATTTTGCGCGTGACCTTCCAATTTGTTGCTATCACGTTCATTGCTTCGCCTTTGCGGCAAAACTGTGACTCTGTTTCGTTTGCTCCTTCCTTGTGCCCGTGTCTTTAGTGTTGCGCTGTAAACAAAGTTCACCACGGATCCCAACTAACTGGCCCAACTTGTCGTCTTACTGTTCTTTACGTGCACATACATGGCACAGTATACACGGACCTCTACCGCTTCGCCTACATTGAAACGCGACTGCCGCCGCTGGGATCAAGCCCATGACCTTCGGGTCAGCGGCCGGGCACCCTAGTCGCTGATCCGCCGAGGCGGACGTGTCATTAAAGGACGGCGCTGCATTAAAGTGCCTCCTGTCAAATGCGTGTAGAAGATTTGTGTTCAATTCAATATCCTAAAGAAACAACGTGACGGGGTTACAGGAATGAAAAATTTGGCAGATCCCGTTCACGAATTGTGAGAATCGGTTTCATGCGAAGCAGTCAGTGATTAGCTGTCTGTGCTGCAGTTTTTATTTTTTTATCGGTTCGAGAGTTACGACGTGCATCGACGTGTTTTTGTAGGTGGAGTATAGCTGTGTGCCCATCGTGCTATTACCAGGCACGCCGACTATGCTGACGTTTAAAGGGGCAATAGACGGGCTCACATAACGACAGCACAGACGTCCGTTCCATGGAAACCATGCGCACGAGACAGAGCGATTCACTACGGTGCTCCACCCTGGAGCAACGGGTAGTGCACTGTAGTGCAGTGAGATGACGGGAATATCATACTTAGTATATTAGTTATAACGAATAAGCTAAGTATGATATGTCTAATATTTCTATTATACAATATTCCTAATATTCCGAATATACTAAATATGTTGACGGGAATATCATACTTAGTATATTCGTTATAACAGACATACTAAGTATGATGTTCCCGTCAGCGCACGATACGATTTGATGTTGTGAATATCATGCGTATAGCATTCGCTCGTGCAATGCTCCGGGGGCGAACAAAGCTCGAATATAGCTTGATGAATCCTAGGAGTACATATGTAATGTCTGTTCGACTGTTATAAAAGCGAAGCCAGCACTAAAACACAAAATGAACGTTAAGCCGGCATGACGTGTGTATCGAAGGGGTACGTATATCCCTTGGTTATAGAATGAGATAGCTAGCACTACAACCACAATTGATATTTCACCGACGTACCTCTTGCACACGGTCTTTTTCTAAAGCAGTTTAAGGACCTGGTGTGGCCTTGAGGCAGAATAGTTGACTGCCATGAAGAATGCCTGCGTTTGGTTCATGCTGGGATCCCGTTTTTATTCTTTGTATTCGTCGGGTCAGCGAGGCTGATGGAACATTTTTTCGACTCTCCCGTTTAAATGACCAATGCCACTTCTCGCCATTCCTGGATAGGTATAAACTGTCAATCCCCTGTGCCCCGCCGCGGTGGTCTAGTGGCTAAGGTACTCGGCTGCTGACCCGCAGGGCGCGGGTTCGAATCCCGGCTGCGGCGGCTGCATTTCCGATGGAGGCGGAAATGTTGTAGGCTCGTGTGCTCAAATTTGGGTGCACGTTAAAGAACCACAGGCAGTCAAAATTTCCGGAGCCCTCCACGTCTTCCATAATCAAATGGCGGTTTTGGGATGTTAAACCCCACATATCAATCAATCAATCATGTCAATCCCCTGTGGCGCATATGCGCATACCATTGCCCGTGGTATAGGTCTATGGGTACGTGCCAATTGTGACTGGAGGGAAGGGTTCCATGAAGCGTACATGTTTAGACTGGGAAAGGCGCGCACACAGGCACGTACACAAGAAAAAAAAACACACACACACACACAAACCACGGGTGCCTGACGTATACATCCCGTACTTGCCATGACATACATGCCATGAAATGCCATGACTTGTCGTGCATGATGACATGACGTGCTTGGCATGGCATAGATGCACACATTTCTGCGTTCTTTATGTCATGATCAATAAGTCATGTTTGTAATACCTTTATACACTTCTATGCCAATTTTGTTCAATGCCAAGTGAACGAGGCGGCCACGGGAGCGGCCAGATGTAAGTGAATAGATAGATAGATAGTGCATCGGTTCGCTAAGAAATGCTTCGCATTTAATACTCGTAAAGACAGACTCCAAGCCTGCGCTGTCATTCCAGTAAGGCACTTTATTCTCATGTGTGCTGCGGCCGCAGCCCATAGCACATGCGACAATTTCAGCGCGTGCATTCACAAGGAGGAATCTCTGTGTCTCCGGCGATCGTGATCACCAGAACTTCCCCCAGAAGGATTTGCGGGTAGGCTTGACGCGCACGCACTTGGGCAGCTCTGTCTTTCCCAGCGGCAGGCCGATGAGCGTCACGTCTTCGCTTAGGTGGAGTGGCTGGCCGCTTTCAGGCGCCAGCTTGCTTGCCAGTACGGCGAATTGAGTCGCTGCACACAGAAGGGAGGTACCGCAGGATTGAATCAGAGACTAAGAAGAGCTCGTTTAGGGGACTAAAGTTTGAAGAATAATGAAGAATGTAACAGTTTAGTCTGACAGTTGAGGCACTGACAGGCATAGACGTACACACAAGGGGGCAGGAGGGGGGTGCCCCTCCCCGTCACATAATATGGGGGACGCAAAGTCAGCCCTATACATTGACATATTTGGGAGGGGGCGCTACGACCTGGGAGGGTGGGTGAAGTCAGCCCCATGCATTGCCATAGTAGAGAGGGGGACACTGCGACAAACAATTGCCCCACCCCCCCACCCCGACCCTCTTCTTTGAAGGGGAACTCTGTGGACGCCTATGCTGTGAAAGATAATGATGCATCTGACGGCTATATAAAATGGTACGCAGTCGTATTGGCCTTGCATACTGCCATTAGAAGTCAGGAAATCCCCGACATCAGGAACACTTGGAAGTCACAATTGGCTAAAATTGTTCTGGTGGTACGATGATATCAGACCTGAATCACCCACGAAACACTTTCACCAAGCCATCTCCAGCATACCGACATAGAATCAGAGCTTATTGGTTTCCAATCCATGCACAATATTGAGGTATGGACGCTGGTGTAGCAAGACTCGTATCTCATCGCTCAAAACTCATTCCCCCTTTTGGTCGAAGTCATAGAGGAGGCTAAGGCGGAGCCTGCCAAGCAACGCACCTTGTGTGAGGCAAACAACAGAAACTCGTGTAATGCACAGAGGAAGGAACAAGCGCCGTATTAGCGGAGCAACAAAATAAGCTGCAATGGAAGAGAATTAAAGATAAGCATTGCTACTGAACCATTGTTAATAGATAACGAAAACAACACGCGATAACTTTACAACACATGTAAGTGAACTCTTGTAATATTTGCCTAAATCCTTTTCATTCGCCTGATAAAAGTCCTGATGTTTGAAAAAATAGGCCCACAACGACGTATTCGCAAGTACAGAGCTGAGTAACAAACGAGCGTGGGTTTTTTCTGTGCTTACGTTGTTCCAGGAAGCCACACTTGCAGGAACTCATGATGGTGAACTTGACGGTGTCCATGGCCTCTCCCTCGCGATCAGACGTTATCTGTTGCTTCACGTGCAGCTTGCCCGAGCGACACTTGCGCTTCTCGTCTGCAAAGAGTGCAGTTTGCAAGAATTTAGCGACCACCGTTCTCCAGCAATCATTCGCCTTCAGCAGCGTGCCAACACGCACACTCATTGATTTTATCCGTAATCATACTCACATACGCACTCACTCGCTGGCAACGCTAGCTTAGATCTCCACAAGGAGTCGTGGTTTGAGCAATATGTCAAGTCAAAACTGGTTAGAAGAAACTAGAAAGTGCTTTATATAAATCAGAGTCAGCTTAAATGAAATAAAAAATGTGAAAGATCTTGAGCAGAGGTCGCACAACCGTCACTGATTCAGCAGATACGTTGCGAATGCCAACCTTTTGGGACAGCTTACTCTTAGTTTAAACATTCATACTTGAGCTACGCTCTTAGTTCCGGTGTAAATTGCTAGATATAACGAGGAAGCTAGACATGCTTGTCTAGTTTCCTGGCTATATACCGAGTACTTTACCCGAAGCCTTATTAGGAGCCCAGAGCAGGTCAGGCTTTCGTCCTGAAGTGGATCTTGGTTAGGGTGATTATAACGATGATGATTGTAAATTGAGTAAAAACAGAAAGAAGAAACACATTTAGAAATGCTGACTACGTTGAAGCGGCGCATGGTTATGCTACTGCGTTCGTTAAATAAATACGCATGTTCTTCGATATTACTCATGCAGCCCCAACACTCTAGGTAGAGGTACTTATACAATCAGTATATTACGTATGCACGTATTTATCGAGAGGGTTTTGTAGTTCTTTAATTATTCAAAATTCTACCTTAGTAAAAACAGATACAGCCTCTGTACATGAGTGTCGGCAGAAATTTGTGACGTGGGGGGCAAACCCGTGTTGCATTGAGACTGGGATGGGGAGAACAACGGTGTGCCTTGTGTGCGAGAAAATTCTTTGTGGCTTGAAGTGCGGGAGTAATCACCCCTTTCGCAATCCCCTGCCAATGCTTTCACTTTCGAATAGTTACCAAAATAATAAGGTAACTATGAAGAAGCGATTGAATATATCATTATACGTTCATCCTACATGTTTCCTGAAGTGACTGTAGAGAGAAAGATAGCAGAACAACTATCCACGCTTTCATTTGAGTGTAAGGGCTCTTACAAACGATAGCATAAAGTGCTCGAACTTATGAGAGTGCTCAAAGCAAAACTTGTTCAACAGATTCTCACCTGCGTGACCAACGGTGCGGTCTGTTTGAGGGAATTGGTATCTCGCCTTGGCTGTAAGAAAAAAAAAGAAAGCAAGTGCAGTATGAAACCAGCAACAACAAAACAAACGTAAATAAAAATAATATGACTCTTCTTGTCTGATGCCGTCAATTAAAGAGCTGACGCAGCTAATGCTTACACGAGACACGCGTGAACATATCTCTAAGCGACGTGCATAAGAGTGCTGTAGATAAGCAAATTTGAAATCCCCTCCCCCTCGAACATTTGCCATTTGGTATGTGTACACGCAAACATACAAACTAACACATGAACATACATAAAGATCGGTTAAGCTTCAACCCCAACACCTCGAAAACAGTTTCTGTCTGCGCCTTTGGTGAACATGATTAACAGTTTACGTTACAAAAGGTGTGCAATAGATAACAAGTTCAACAGCAGAATTAAATCTTGAAATTGAGTAGGAAAATGTGTTGTTTATGGTCACCTTTGGCGTGCCTGCAGGTGTGTATTCAGTGGATGATTACCTACCTTGTAAACGTTTTCACATACATTTTAAACTGTTTGAAAATTTCAGTGATAGCACAGTGTATTCAGCGACTGTGATTTATTTTTTCATAATTGGCCCATTCTTTGACTGACTGTTGAATAAAGAACAGCTCAGTTAAGCTGACAGCCGAGGTACCAACATGGACGGATATTCGAGTGGAAAAGTTGCTGTTTTAGATGAAACCCCAGTCTGCCAGACGCTGTGCCAATAGGGTGTTTCGCTGTGAGTCAGCCCGCCGGCAGCCAGCTGTCTGATCTTAGAAGTGTTGTCGCGTTGCAGTTAAACTGGACAACACTCAGGTCTCGACTATGCACATCTGATAAAAATATCTGCCTTAAGTGCTGCCGGTTTCCCGCGGCTCACGCCGACAAAGATAATTTTGCTTTTTTTATTCTGCTACATTTTCGCGCTACCTAGCATAGTAAACGCATGTACGTCGACTGAAAATGTAGCGTCACTGTCAGAACAGCGAGAAAAGGGCCCCTTAACCCGGAAAGTGAAGGAACCCTGGCGTAAATCAGGGTAAACATTTGTATACAACGGTAAACACGGGCTCGACTAGTCTCAATGACGCTCGACAAGTGATTCATTGAGACTAACCCCCGTATTCAGAAACGCTCCTCGACTCGAATTCCATCCTTCACTTGACTGGGTTGAGCACTGCGCCGCTGCTCGACTGAAATTGACGCTGCGCTTCTCAAGAATCGCTGCAGAATATTGCCGATATGCAGTGACTTGGTCTGCCAAGAGACGGCGCTCTCATCGTCTTTTTCAAGTCGAGGAGAGCCCTTGAGTGAAGGAGCGTTTGTGAATACGGGGGTAAGGCACGTATTCACAAACCAACCTTATTCTTATCGTGATGAACTTATCGTTTCTGTTTCCTTAATGCAATTCATTAACAAACATGAGGACAGCATTAATAAGCCAACCGTATCTATATTTTGCCCCGCTTTACTTTTTTGTACATTTAGTCTGCCGCTGTGGATCAGTGGCTAAGCTGCTGCTGACCCGAAGGTTGCGAGTTCGATCCCTGCTGTGGCCGTCGCATTTTGGTGGAGGTAAAATTGTTGGGGCCCGTGTGTTGTACGATAGCAGCACACGTTAGAGAACATCACATGATCAAAATTTTCGGAGTTCTCTATTATCGCGTCTCTCATATTCATATCGTAGTTTTGGGACGTAAAGCCCCAAATATTATTATGTTTTTTTACATTTAAGCAACACTACCTAGGTGGTGTTGACTTATCTCGTGTTGAGCGGATAAGAACGATAAGGAAAATGAGATGTAAGGATAAGGTTGGTTTCTGAGTACGGGCCTTACTTACTGTCTGTCCTCAGCTTGGGCTGAAACGTCCTTCAGTTTCTTACCCTCTATTTTTGCTTACTCCAATGATGATCACCTTGCTCGAACGAGTGAATACAAGTAAACTTTACTAACAACAATGAAATTGCAGGTGACCTTAATAAGAGATTTAGATGTTTGGTAGTGGCACTCGCAGGCCGGGAATCATGTGTCTAGTTGTATCTCTTTGGTTGAATTTCTGTGTCGGGGCGTTGCTTAAGGGGATCACAGAGGTCACCTCCAAAGTAACTTCTGGTTGAGATATCCTCCACCAGGTGCCGCAGTGATTCCAGCTTCTCGAAATCTTTCAGCGAACTCAATCAAAAATTTTCGTTACATGTTACGACCACGGCGTGTGTTGTATTATGTACTGCAGGACCTCGTTCTAAGGTGCGCCAAGCTAACATCGAGAAGGTGTTTCTAAATAGAGGTCCATTTGCACAGTTACATTGCCTTTTCAAAAGTCACTATGAAGTTACCACATTCTCCGTCTCACTGACTGCATTTTCTACATGTAGCGTTTCGTTATGGCCATAGAGAAACGTTACTCCTCGTTAGTAAAAACATTACCTCTGCCGAATATCAATACCTTTTGCGCTACATCATTTACTATAGTTGTAACTGTTGCGTTTGACGGCAGGTCGTAGTCTAATAACAACTATGACAGTCGATATAGTGGGCGTTCGCACAAGAACATATGCTACGCAGCCGGAGAAAACATTGCCTGGAGATACCTGTCATCATCCTTATCTCAACCGACATTACCACCACCATCAACGTTATCATTATCATCATCTGCGCTGTTGTGCGAGTGGTCAGTTGAGAAGTGAAGTGCGTATGATGCTTACGCGTGGCGCCTGTTCTGCCCTTATGCTCTGTGCTATTGTTTGTTTGCTACCTTTATAGCCACCGTATAGAAGGCTCTTATCCCTACGGCGCTCAATCTGTACGGGCAATCCCACCTCCCCAACCTTCTTTGTCCTTCTTCACTAGCCGACACTTGTTCCGACAAACGCGTGCAGCTTATCAGCGAACCTTATCCGCCGGCGTCTCATGAAGCCAGCGGCCGATTTGCGCTCGACCGCCCAGGCTCACACCTGCCGTTAACTGTAGACGTTGCCTCGACTCGTATCATTGGAAGCGTTGCGCGTGGTAATCGCAGCAGTTGACAATAGTTTTGTCTCTTTACTTGTTAAAACAGCCTTGCCCCATGTCATCAGTGAACTTTTAAACCACTTCTCCTAATTGATTGATTGATATGTGGGGTTTGACGACCCAAAACCACCGTATAATTATGAGAGACGCCATAGTGGAGGGCTCCGCAAATTTTGACCACCTGGGGTTCTTTAACGTGCACCCAAATCTGAGCACACGGGCCTACAACATTTCCGCCTCCATCGGAAATGCAGCCGCCACAGCCGGGATTCAATCCCGCGACCAGCGGGTGAGCAGCCGAGTACCTTAGCCACTAGACAACCACGTCGGGGCTACTTCTCTTAATTCAGGACCACACTAATTCTATTGCTCTGAATTAGTGCGAGCTCTCATTTCGTTTTTTGTTCTTATGCCAACTGCAGAGCGACTTTGCAGTTTTGCCCAAATGAAGAAGTAGTGAAGCTAAAACTACGGAAGGGCCTTCCCCCCCTCCATGAATGTTGGCGGTAACGCGAATGAGCGATGGAACGATGCGCTGGGATGCCACTGCGGAAAGGCGCTAAGTGTAAGGCGTGTAATGCAGATTGGATCGCTTCCCACTTGTATACGCTGGCCTATCCAGAAGCTTTGATTGCGAAATCGTTGTGTGAAACGAAACTCAGTGCTGGAAGAGAGAACCTTGTGGAAATAATAAGACTCATCTACCCTTCACACAACGCTGCTTTCTGGGCTGTGTTTTCTTCGTTTACTGATTTCACAATGAGGCACCAACTCGTCATACAGTCAACTCAACCCACCTAGAAGCGCAAGGCTGTCTTTCTTCGGAACGTCGCAGGGGAGTGTCAGGTGCAGTGACAGTTGAGTAACACACTCATTATTAAGTTGAAATGCAATCTGGCTGGCTTGGTACTTTTATAGCCCAAGTGGCCGCTTGGTAGTACACACATTGCTACTTCATTGAACACGACCTCTTGGCGACGTATCTTGTACAATGTAGAATTCAAATTCTAGATAAGACTACAGCTTGCTAACAAATGCTATTTCTAGAGTTCATCTTATTTTCATCGTCGCTGCTTGAACAACGTCACAGGCATGCAAGATCAATAGATAATTTTCGGCTGCCCATGAAAAGCCCAGAAAGGGGAATTGAAGGAACTCACGTTTCACGTCCACGTTAACTTGAACACTCGATCCATGAGAAATGGCTGCGGTATATACAAAAAAAAAGTCGGGTAATTTTTTTTCTGTAGGACATTATTGGTTCAAATTAAAGGAGAAACCGCAGAAAATAAAACTTACTTGAAAGGGTGAGTTTTGGTGCCCACCAGGGCTGGATTGCTGCGAACAGTAAACATAGTACAGACAAAGCTGTTTCAGTCACTAAAATTTAAACGAAAATACAGTTTTTTTATTTTTTCGAATGAGACGAACCACGCGTTTCTCACAATTTGCCCGAGACTCGGCTTTCGGCATCATGTGATAAAATGATAAAAACCAATATAAGACAGCAATCAGTTTGTAAGTCTTCCTCGCTGAGTATAATTAAACGCTTCATAATAAAAATGCGATGCAGTTATGCGGTGTAAGGCGACAGAGGTGATTGAATGTTAACTGAGCGCGCTTACTTCCTCGTAATATACTTCTCCGATGTCAGTTATCCGCTATATATATATATATATATATATATATATATATATATATATATATATATATATATATATATCCTCTACACGACATCTGTTGCAAAGGTTTTCATTGTTTTAAATGTGGTTTAGTTTTACATGGGTCACCATTTCCTGCGGTGATATGATGATCATTCGACTACTTTAAAACAGGTAGCGGATAGAAAAACAGCTGTCATAGGTTTACTCATCCATGAGCTCGAATAACCATGTCAAATAAAAAAAAAAACACTCTGAGCCTTTGGAAATTCTTATTTGTCTTGGAAATCACAGCCTCGCAAACATGAATAGCATATTCTGCACAGCCACTGCAAAAACGAGCAACCGCATCAGCATGCATCGCATGGAGATGCATCGGCATACATAACCATAGGTGAAAGCATGTCTGTTTCAACAAGCTACGCGTTGATAGAGGACCGTAACGATATACACTGTTGTTATGCATGATATGAGTACGTTATACAAATTAGCGTAAATTTTTTTGAGGTCACAGTCTGGAAAGATTTATTGAGGAATACGACAAAAAATGATGCACTGGCACGTACGCTACCATAATTTTGCTTATTTGACTACGTTAGAAGTTTGAAGTTCCTGATAAAAAAAAAGGCAAGAACCACGGCGCAAGACACGTGAAGGAAGCTGTGGAGACTAAATGTTGTCCGGCGTACAGTTTATACGAACGTGGGCGCCCTAGTGCGGATAATGTGAATGAAGAAAACCGTAATTTTAATTAATGCCTCACTCTCTCGACTTGACGACTTAGTATTCCTACTCCGAAAGGGGGAGTCACAAACTTAGGTTTTGTCACGTGACCTCTGTCTATTTGCACCGACTACAAGTATGCGCAGATGAGTAGTTCGTACGTGCGCATTTCTACACATGGCTGCAATTTTTTTTTCTTTTGAACGATACGCTTCGACGTAACTTTTGCGGCCATTGTTTTATTTAAGCGTGTTTTCACAGTGCCGAGAGTTACTGTATAGCTTTAGATATGATCTACGTGTAATGCCATTGTCATTGAATTAAACGGTCATCAGTGGGACTCCGGACAGTTTTTTGCGATCTGTTACGCATTGTCCCCAGCCTCGCAGCCCACTCACCGGACTCGTCGGTGCTGGCGGTGAAGGCGTCATCCGGAATGCTCACGACGGCAGCTGTCGGAAAGAGCGGGAGACAGAATGAAGCGCGTATTTCAAAAGCGTGTCTTTGTGGCAGGCACGTTTCACCTCTTAACATACTCTTGTAGAGGAACTTCGCAGGCTTTGCTATGAACATTGTTTGGTCTCAAGATGCTCAAGATGCTCAACTGACGTGACACACAGATGCGTAAAGGCTAACCACACATTCATATCGTGCACGAAGGCCCGGTTTGCTATTAAGAAATATCAAAATCCAACAAAAAGCATAGAGGTTATATAACATTTTCAAATAGAATTACAGAATATTTAATAAAATATTCGCCGGTTCCCACGCACCTTAAGAATCGACGTTATGCGAAGCATGCGAACGGAAGTTGACCGTGTTGTAATTTATTTACTTAGTGACAGGTCAAGAAAAGACGGTTGATATATGTATAAATGTTGCACGCACACACTTATGTTGAAGCATAGCAGATGTTATATGAGCAATCTGTACTTGTGAAACGATGCCAGTAGGAACATGAGTATTAGCAACAGCAGGAGCAATAAGGCTGATTTGAAGCGCTGGTGCTCGCGGGGATGGTAGCCCTGCACACTGGTATTTAATTAACTTCAGCGCATGGTGCCCAACTACAACTGACGTTACTCAACGTGAGACTGTGTCATAGACGTACATTTGTAGGGTTTATAAAATTTAATAGCCAGCACGCAAGCTCAATTGACGTGTCACCAAATAAGGTTCTATTCTACAAGTCTAGTTCCGAGACTTGGCTTGGCTCTTTGGTAGAGTGCTTGATCGCCACGCAGAATGCTAGGGTTTGATTCCTGCTTGGACACTGACAATGATTGATTGATATGTGGGGTTTAACGTCCCAAAACCACTCTATGATTATGAGAGACGCCGTAGTGGAGGGCTCCGGAAATTTAGACCACCTGGGTTCTTTAACGTGGACACTGACAATCATTCGTTGAATTAGTCAGGTCAACGATGCCCATGTCATGTTTTTTCTTAACGCTCACGCGTTAAATGGCCTAAGTGTGTTCTCGACGTTTCCGAGTATATTCCAAGTTTCAACTACCTGTAGCACATACCCGCATTTATATATGCATACAAGTGCATATAT
>WOVY01016301.1:0-115095 GCA_013436015.1 Rhipicephalus annulatus
ATCTATCTATACTATCAGCTATCTAATCTATCTATCTTATCTATCTATCTATCTATCTATCTATCTATCTATCTATCTATCTATCTAGTCTATCTTATTCGAACCACAACTGTGATTGGCAAAGCGTAATAATAAGCGTTGTTTCCGCAAAATAAGTGTCATTTCCTCAAAATGTTGTGGTTATTTGAAGTGACAACTTAGAATTTACTATACGCGCAAGCCTAGTCTTGACTTGACTGATGGGCAGGAGATTAACGTAGTTTCATTTTCTAGACATACAATGAAGATTTTTCGCGTGTCTTGTTTGCTTGCGAAACAGTCCTAGAACAAGCAAGGCTGTTTCAGTTTCTGTTGTCGCATACTCGCAACAAGCAAGTATAGGCACAGATGTAACTTGTTTACCATCTGCACATAATCTTGCCACCACTTCATGATCTTCAGGTTTCAGAAGCAGCCTGTCTACTCATAAAAACAGTCTTATCAGTATAAATTGTGCAAGGGACATTGCGATTATTGAATGTTTGTGATCTTGCCTAATACCTTGTAAGCCCACTTATATGTGGAAGCTGACAATATTGTAGAGTCAAAGAATGCGCCATATTTCTTGGTGTGGCAAAGGAAATTCCCCAATGCTTGCTGTTCAATAATATTTCGCTCATGCTTCGATCAACAAAATGTTTAAGCTTCCTAGATTACGACTGAGTATGTAATTTCAACCTTGAAAATCAGTTGGCTCATATACCCTAGCGTGCCGCTTAATTTATAAATGAATGCTGTTTGTTTTTTTGTTCACTCTCGGTGAGAATTGACAAATAATGTATCTTGTTGAGATCGCAGCAGCGTTGTAAAGTGCAAAGTAAGGAAACATTTGCTTAGTGGAACTGAAATTCACTACGCAGTGTGTAAAAAATGTGCCCATTCTCGCTTCTCTTTTTAGACGACACAAACAATTCCGGGAAGAGAATAGTGAGAGTGAGGTTCGAGCAAGTATTCATTGAAGACGACCTTCAACAAGGTGCCACAGTTCAGTTGCTTGCCGAAATGGTCCCCTGTGCACGCAAGGCTCTGAACTACCTGTTTCGACGAATAGGAGAGCTATAGGTACGAAATAGGGGAATGCTGGCAGCAGCCCTTGTTCAACTTGGGTCTTTTGAGTTTTGCGGACATGTTAGGATGCGTACAGGTTCTTGAAAACCTATGACACCCTTGAAATGCTTAAATTTTCTGAGCAATCCTAATCGACACTGCCATTATGTGGTAGACGAGCATACCCGCCAAGCCTCCCAGATTTCGACCAGTTCTTAAGTTTGTACCGTTGTCAGAACAATCTCCCCGAAACTGAAATTTTTGTGCGTGATTTGGCCGCTTTGATAAAAATGCACCACAATTCAATTCAGGTTTCTTGTTACCAATCGCGTTTTATTGTAAGTGAATTTAGGAGGTGTTAATCTAAGTGTTTATTCGGCCCATAGAGTTTCATATATTAATACCCAGAGAGGGCGCTGCAATCGTGCACCCTCATGGGAACTATGGGAAATACAGGTTTTCGATTGGATCACGTAGCCAGCAAGCTGTCTATGGATCTTTTTTTACAGTTTCAGTTTCGTTCTTTGCGTAGAGTGGCATAGTGGGGTGGGTGCAAAGGACTGAAGCTGCGCCTTTGTTGTTGAAAGAAGCTGAAAACTGCTAGGCCTCTCAATTTACTGCAACGATGGAGCTGTATAAGTCGTGTTTGACAGCTTAAGCGAAACTTTGTCCACTCACCGTTGTGCATAGATGTAGCGTCCCATGCAAGTTCAGAATATTACATCTAGTTCACGTTTGTTGTTAGTGCGTCTGGCCAAAACTCGTTGAAATAAACTGCAAAACAACGGCGACGCGAATTATACGCACCGCCACGCTCTTCTGACTCGACTTCACAACAAAACGAGAGGTGCGTTGGAGATTGGCCACTTGAACAGACGCACCTGGCATCGCAGCAGACGAAACGATAAGCGTTCCTCACTTAATGCGCACTTTGGAAGTCAAAACAAGAATTGGTATTTTGAAATGATGTAAAGAATAATTTATTACATCTTGATGCCAAATCTGGAACTCTATGGCAGAGTGGTGTATACCCTGGTGGTTAAATTTGTCCTGGTTTATCATTACTGCCTAGTCACTAAAGCCTTTTGCAAAAAGAGCTTGCGTACAAAAAAAATGAAGCAAGTTTTATTAGACATAACTTCACATCAGTGTGTTTTACACTCAGCAAACAAGCGCCGCGAATTTGAAATACGTGATCCATACGAAGCAGATCCGAAGCCTGTACTTCCCATAATTGCCATGGGGGTACGGGCGCCGCTGAAGGGGCCCGCATAGACACTTGCGCCAGATTCCTCTCTAGATATTATTGTACGAAACTCTATGACTTGGCCGAAATTTGGATGTTCCTTATCGCGGCGAGTCGTCTGAACTGTAGTCCTAAACAACGAAAAGGATCGAGCCTAAAGCAGCGTGCTCGAAGCTTCGTGCACGCTTGGCCAGCGCACGCACTGATTGATGATTGATATGTGGGGTTTAACGTCCCAAAACCACCCTTTGATTATGATAGAAACCATAGTGGAGGGCTCCGGAAATTTCGACCACCTGGGGTTCTTTAACGTGCCCCCAAATGTGAGCACACGGGCCTACAACATTTCCGCCTCCATCGGAAATGCAGCCGTCGCAGCCGAGATTCGGTCCCACGACCTGCTGGTCAGCAGCCGAATACCTTAGCCTCTAGACCACCGCGGCGGGGCCGCACGCACTGTCAGAAGTGCGTTTGTCGTTTGCCGCAACTGCCGTGGACGGAACCACGCGGGTGCTGCAGACACGATCATGTGCATGTGGCGACAACGTGACAGAACTCCGAAAAGGCACGCACGTTGAGCGCTCGACCAGCTTAAAGTGAAGTTACATTTCCACAAATGCTGCGGATTAAATCGGGGCAGATGCGATCATAGATAGCAAAAATAACGTGGTTTTAAAGACACGTGCGCAGTCAACACGCGTGGATTGTAAAATGGAACTACCGTTTTCCCAACCGTCGCGTGCGAAACCACGTGTGCAGCGACGTGATTACTAGCCGAGGGCACGCAGGTAACGCAGTGGTGCTCTAAAGCATTGTGGCGTTCCTGTCCAAAAAAATCTAATAACGTTCTTGTAGATCTGGGTACTTTGGCATTAAGTCTTAAATTGGCCCTAAGCGAAGTTTCGACCCGCGCTTTCCCGGCAGCCGGCTGCGCCGTCCCGTCCGTTCATGTGTGTCCCAGAAAGATATGCGCGAATTATTTTGTCAGAGATAGACAATAGATTTCTCTAGTTGTTTTGATGGCACGAAACTTGGAGATATACAAGTATGTTCACATCCTTTGGGACTTGCAAAACTTTTACTGTATTTGGGAAAGTGTATACCCTCAGGGGTTCCACCACTCCAAGCCAGTATGAGACCGCGCTACGCCAATGATTACAGACCCCCCCCCCTCCATTTTGTTTTCGCCATGTTTTTTTCTTGGTGCAAGAAAAAAAAGGGGACAATTGACCCCCTTTTTGTTTCAGAAATCACCCAGATTCAGAATCTTTGAACTTGGCAGGTATGGGTTGGCATTAACCTGACAAACTCCCCATTTCTGAAACCGGAGTTTGACAGGAGTAGATATGGTTGTGTTTTACAAAACTGCACGGGGAATGAGGTTTTACTTTGTCAAACCACACACACACACACACACACACACACACACACAAACGAAATGACAAACTCTTAGCGCTCTTCAGTGCTGGCTCCCTCCCTGTTGTGCAAGCGGTGAAGGTAGTGAAGCTTAAGTTAGTTAAACTGCAGTCTAGACATGTTTGTTATAAGTGCAATATGCATGTACTACATAAGTGCAATAAATATGAATGATTTTTATATTTTAAAGTAAGGAAATTTCAACATTGCCTGCCGCTTTTAGTCCATGACAAAGCTGTGACATGTTCTGGAAAGTCCTTGAATTTTCGCTTTGGAACCTGTACAAACCCTGTCTCTCCATCTTCACCATTTCGGCAGTGTTTGAATCAGCATTTTCAAAGCCAATAAGAGATGCGGTAACAAATGCCAGTAGTCGACATGTTGTGTGCCTATAAGACATTGTCATATGGTTACGACATTGAACAACACCCCGCCGCGGTGGTCTAGTGGCTAAGGTACTCGGCTGCTGACCCGCAGGTCGCGGGTTCAAATCCCGGCTGCGGCGGCTGCATTTCCGATGGAGGCGGAAATGTCGTAGGCCCGTGTGCTCAGATTTGGGTGCACGTTAAAGAACCCCAGGTGGTCAAAATTTCCGGAGTCCTCCACTACGGCGTCTCTCATAATCATATGGTGGTTTTGGGACGTTAAACCCCACAAATAAAAAAAACGACATTGAACAAGATGAACACCCTTGCTGCCGCATCAGTTTGGCTTTCACAGGAGTGAAAGAGGAGAGGATAGATATTGGCATCATTACCTTTCTTTCACCTTTAAAGTGTTGTCAACAACACTTTGGTTGCACAAAAAACAAAATAACGTATATAAATACTATTTTTTCAATCGTGATTTGAAAACTATAAAACACTCCCCCCCCCCCCCTATACGATGTTTGACTGGTCATTCGACGTTCCGCTTTCCACAACTGTTGTAAAAAGGGTTACATCTCTCTCGAAGTGAATAGAAAGAAAAACTCTATTCCCAAACAAGTTTGAGCTTGTGATTCTTCCTCTTTATATCGAAATGGAACAAGACTGAGTGCAGAATTAAATATTTTGTTTTATACTAATTACAATTAGTTAAAGAAAGTCACACAAAAGAGCATACCATTTTATTTGTTCAGACAGAATTTAATATCGAGTGCCTTGGGAATCGTGGTATGTGAAAGGCTAGAAAGTCCTTGTGGAGGGCACCCCCTCGAAATGGTCGTTTTTCGCTTTCTAAGCCATGGCGAAAATATTTTCGAGGGGTGGGTGGCACGGGCCCGGGGTGCCACCTACCGGCTACTCCTCCTGGTATGTGAAATTTGACCCGTCAGTAGACAGTGCATTGTAATTAACGCTTCAGGGGGATCTTGTATGGCACAAATTTCTAAGTGCCAAAGCAAACGAATAATAAACATTCAGTTAAAATTATGGACATAAAAATCATTGATGTTACTGTTTAAGCATGCTTTCTTGCTGCATGGAATGTGCACAGATTTGATTGCACACATCTATTTTCTGCAGGTACTTGCTGTTCCCATCGAAGCCACGTCACGATCAGTCACAAGGCCCTCCAAGGCATCAAACGAAAGGAGAGATACTCTCACTGTGGCTGTGTGTTTGTGCCTATGGTCGTTAAAGCGAATCCATGCGTTTTCCACTGTTTCCTTCTTTGTGGTGTCTTTTCTTTTAGGTGCGAAGCAGCTTTGTGACTAGCCTTTGTAATGTTGTCCCTCTGTCCGCACCGCTCCTCTCGCCACAGGTGTTGGAGCGGTGCCAAGTAGGTCACGCCCTCCTAGCAGTGCATGGTGATGTCGCTCTCCTTCTCCAGCTGCGTGCTCGCACCGTGTCAGCTCCCTCGCTACACCCTCTCCACCGTTCGCAATGTTCGAGCCCACACCTCACGTGGGCGTCATCTCGTGGTCGCCACCACTCTCCATCTGTCGGCGAAAAGCAATGAGCCGGCCGGTGCGCGCGCTGCACGTGCCTCGAGAAGCTCGGGGCGCCGACAGCGTGGACAGCGCCCCACTGATTGCCGCGCGATCACTCTGACGGGCGGGACGTCATCGCGACATGCTTCCCGCTTGTGTGCGCGTGCCTTCCCCGGCTGACGTCGGTATTGCGAGGGTTAGTGAAGCCGATCGCGTTCGCGAATGGCGGCGTAAACACCGACGAGGCGCGAGCCAGGGAAGCTGAATGCAAGCGTCGGCAGTGGAAAACCAGTGACACCGACGAGGTGCGAGCCAAGAAGACCAATCGCGTAACACCGACGAGACGCGAGCCAAGGAAGCCGTGCGCAAGCGTCTTCAACGCGTCCCGCCTCCCGCGTCTTTGCGTTTCAAAGAAACGTTTACTCGAGTAAACACTACACAGAATTTCGCTTCAAACCGTTTTTCCAGCACCCGCGTCGACACCCGTTTCAACCGGGTCAAGGCCGTGCGCACCACTGCTGCTTAGCATTTCCTCAGGGTTCTCTTCGGGGAGATGGTTCATAGTTTTTTTTTTTCACGTCTACGTCACTGCTTTCCAAGCTAAGTTGTATTCCGACATAGTACTTTCAATGTGGATGACAGAAACAAGTAATTATGAAAATATGTCTGTGAGACTGAACGTGCGGGTGGATGTGCCCAATGTACATGTGTCGTTGTTGCGACGTGAAAAACTCATTGATTGAGGCGCTCACCACTGTGAATTCGTAAATTTCCAAAGTCTTCAGAAGCGATAACTTAAGATCATCAAAAGTGACAGGGTTCTGGCATTTTCCCGCATTTAGAGTGGCGTTTTTAAGATCGTGAGCAACATATCGACTCACAAGTGGCGTGAAACGCACTTGTAGCTCTTTTTCCTTAGTCATTGCTAGTTTGGCTTTCCGGTAGAGAATACATCTGAAAAACGCACTTGGTATTTTCCTATATTTTTTCACTATATTAAAAAGTGCAGAAAATGCATTATATTTGAAGACGAGTCGACCAAGTTGTAGAAGTTAATGCGCGTTGGATAATTGCTGCAGAGAACCATAGATTGCGGGCCCCGGATACATAGCACGCTTACATGCAAATATACAAAGAACATTATTTGAACACCAGAGGAACTAGTTTAACGAAGTCCTAAGCCCACCTCACCCAGTCGGCGGTTCCACCCGCCGACTGGCTGAGTACGCCTTTAGAAAGTATTTGAATATACAAGTGTGAAAGTCCCTTATAAATTCTCCTCACTTTCATTTTTTGCAATACAGGCACCTACAGCAATGCTGTTGGTTTTATTTCTACCCCAAGCATATCTTCGCAACCGCTTGTTTATGGCCCCTTTCTAAGAAAAACAGTGCTGCCAGATATCTATTCTTCGATCGAAGTTTTCCCCCATAGATATGTTTAAACATTCTCTATATGGTCCCGTTAAACTTTTACACCGGCCCATTCGACATGGCATGTTACTGTATCCTCCCAAAAAACTTGTTAGAATCAGCCGATCAGCCTCCTTATTTTGCTTCGACGAATAAAACTTATGCCCTTGATGGTTGCAATTTTGTTTGGTGGTCAATGGGACAAACAATTTCGCTTAGCTCTTGTATTATGTCGACTGCACCTACAGGAGGCGCAGGAACTGCATTTACATACAGAACGATTCTCATATACGTCCATAATCGCCCTTTTCATGTACTACATGAAACCAGGTAGTATCTGGTTTCGATACAAAACGGCTGGAGTGGGCCAGTAGCACCTAGTGGCAGATCCCACGTACAGGATCTGCCAAGAAATTGGCAGATCCCACGTACAGTGGGAATTAATGATATGCGAAGCACGAATGAGTAATTTTTATATGTCACTTTAAAATCAGCGCAAAGTTACGAGGCGGAGGTAAACGATGCCGTATATGACTGCCATGTCATGATTATCATGTTTGGATGTGTCGTTTACCTTGGTCATCTATTCACGTCACGTGATACCAAACTTAGTATACACCCACTCCATGTTTGTAAACACAGGTAGGCTGATGTCGACAGCATGGGTAAAATTATAGCCACTTCCGCACACAACTTCCGCCAGAAGCGCTGAGGGCTGCAATGTGCGCCAACAAACAAAACTAAATTGTGAGACGCGACTCACATGCAACCGCGACACAGTTCGTCGGCATTCGCAACTCTCACCACCTAGAGGGGGTGCTGGTGCAAGACCAACATGGCTGTCGTTTGGGGCATCGTGCAGCCGACGCGGCGGCAGCCGCCACCGGTGTGCCCGTTGCTTCGACCTGTGTAGTGTTTTCGGCTGCAGCCACCGTGTTGTCAAGGCTTTGCTGAGAAGGTCATTGACTCTAGCATGCATTATATTGCATACTGCGTGTTGAGAAACGCGTGTGTGGCGTATATTGAAGAAAAGAAGCTTCGAACACCGGGCACATCGTCTGCTGCGGTGTACAACTTTGCGAACGCTGCTCGTGCCACGGCTGAAGAAGACCGAGTGACCATGCTCGTGCCGAGCAGGAAACATCGCCTTTGACTTCACGGCGTCTGCACAGTGGCATCCAACATATTTTCTGATTCTTCTAGCTCAGCAAGCAAGCAATAAAGAATAAATCGTTGCTACTACGACTCGCAGTAACTGTCGGACTTCGCAATAACCGCAGTAGAAAGTGCCAATGACAAAATATAAAACACCAGCGAGCCGCCAAATTGAGGCCGACCGAACGATGGCATGGGCTGGCTGCGTGGGCATCCCCCTGCAAACGACAGTTACGGCGGATGCCTCATGGCGACGCCACCATCTGTGAAAGTTGCGAATACCACATGCACCATTGAAAACCCAGCCGAAAACTGCGGTAGGCAGAGCGTCTTTTGCCTACCAAGACAGCGCGACCACATTTTCGTGACGTAAGTCTGGTGCAATTTGTCTATATGTAGAGCTAGCGAAACGGCCGCAAGCACGCTATGAGCGTGGTAGATTGTCATGTTCTTACATGACACGCGTGTCAGGATTACTATGTTTACACCACCGGTCATATATTTCGTCATCCACTGACGTGACGTAACAACAAACTTGGTATATGTGGAGCTAGCAAAACGGCCGCGAGCACTTCATGAAGGGCCCAATATACTGCAATGTAGCGTTGTCGTGCCCGCACGCTACATTGCAAAATGTGAGCGTCCGTCGGCGCGGCCCGACGGCAACGAGCGCGAAATGTGACATGCTGCATTTCGCGCCGATGCGTTATCCAGATAACACTGCGTCTCCCTCTTTTCGTGACGAAGAGACCCTGGATGCGATGAAACTGCAGTGCATGCGTCAAAGCAACGCAGCGCGGCGCACGCCTGCGAGTATATGGCAGGACTAGTGCCAGGCGTGGCAAAGCTGGCGAGCACGCGCTCCGCGTCACGCCTTCATTGTGGCACGTAGTCATGTTCTCACATGACACACATCTCATGATTATCATGTTTGCACCACTCACATACCTTCGTCATCCATTGGTGTCACGTAATACTAAATTTGGCATATGTGAAGCTAGCGAAACGGCCGCGAGCGCATCATTAGTGTTGAACGTAGATATGTTGCTACATGACACGCATGTCGTGATTATCATGTTTGGATGTGTCATATACCTATGTCATCCGCTCGCGTCGCGTAATACCGAGTTTGGTACATGTGATGCTAGCGAAACGGCCGCGAGTGCATCATGAGCGTAGCATGTAGTCATGTTGTTACATAACACGCATCTCATGTTTATCATGTTCGCACCAGTATCATACTTTCGTCATCTATTCACGTCCCGTAATACCAAATTTGGTATAAGTGAAGCTAGCGAAACGTCCGCCAGCGCATAAAGAGCTGGCATGTAGTCATGTTGTTACATGACATGCAGCTCATGATTATCATGCATGCACCATTCACATACCTCCGTCATCCATTCACGCACCGTAATTCCAAATTTGGTAAATGTGACGCTAGCGAAACGGCCGCGAGCGTTCATGAGCGTGGCATGTAGCCATGTTGTTGCATGACACGCATGTCATAATTTTCATGTTAGGGTCTGTCGCTTGTGTTCGCCATGCAGTCATGCCATACCATACCAGTTTTGCAGCATGCTATGTGAACGAAACCACCGCAAGAGCTGCAGGACTATTAAATGTAAATCATGACATTCATGACATACATGTCAGGATTTTCATGTTATGACTAGTGAAATATGTTCTTCATACAGTCATGTTATGTCATACCAAGTTTATATCGATACCATTATCGAAATGACCAGGAGAGCTAGAAGCCGTAGATAGATAGATAGATAGATAGATAGATAGATAGATAGATAGATAGATAGATAGATAGATAGATAGATAGATAGATAGATAGATAGATAGATAGATAGATAGATAGATAGATAGATAGATAGATAGATAGATAGATAGATAGATAGATAGATAGATAGATAGTCGCTAAGAACTGCTTCGCATTTAAACAATCGACAACAGCTCGCTTGTAGCAAAAAAGCTACAAGGGAATCAACACGATTTTATTGAAGAAATTCTTCCTATAGTGCGGGGATCAAATCCGGGGATCAACGCCTTCGCGGCCCGTTCTACGAACTGAGCCAACTAGAAAACTATAGGAATCGGCTGGACGCAAGGGTGAATTAATTGACAACTCTAAGTACATGGACACCGAATACTCGCAGCCTGTATGGCATGGCCCGAGTTCGATTACAGGAATAGGCGAAATTTTAAATGCGAAGCATTTCGTGATTTTAACAGCGCACTGGGAAACGGGGACTAGGTGGAAAGTAAGGGCACTTTACAGGCGCTGTGCCCTTACTTTTCTTCTATAGTCCCTGTTTCCCAGTACGCTCTTAAAATCGAGGTGAATCCTTACAAACTCACTCAAGTTGCAATTCTCAAGCTTTTTTTTTTTTGCTCAGTGCAATCACTTTTAGCGTGTATCTACGGGTAAATCAATCAATTTATCTAGCCGATTACATATGGGTGCTCTTATGATCACTTCCTTAACTGGGCTTGATAAAAAACGCCAGGCCTGCACGGTATAGGTGCAGCACAGTCACAGCGAAAGCTAGAAGAGCGGCATTTTAGAGCCTCTTAAAAACACTCATTGGGTAACTGCTGCAAGAACACTTGCTTGGTACCCCCTAGTGTATTAATAATAAACTTTTGGGTAGTAGGCTGGCATTCGCTATGCTATTTTTCGTCATTCTATTGAGAAGCGTGGTATCCGCTAAAGAGTTTCAAGGAATTTTGTGCCAATTTTTCATGCAGTGGCTGCCGACGATGAGGAATCATGGCTGAAGTCAGTATGCGCCACAGTTTATAGGAACACAAGAACAAGCTTTTGTGATGGTTTGGAGCATTGGACGGACCACTCATTATGCCACTCACATTGTGCGATGACTGGTGGTTCTTTTGCTGTTGTAAAACACTTTATAAGTCGTATTAATGCGATTGTTTTCCCGACACCAAGCCTGCCTGACGCAAGCTTGGCAAGTCACAAGCACTGGTGTAGCTCAGTGGTAGAATACTGGGCGAGCATCCAGTGGACCCGGGTTCGAGCCTCACTGTGCCATGGGCGCAAGGTTTTTTTTCTAATTTCGCGCGATGTGGTTACGGACACCGGTGGCGGCGGCATCGGACAACTGCGCGTGACCCGAAAAGTGATCTCATAACAGCTTTCGCTGTAAAAGTTAGTATGGGAGGGCAAGATGGCTTGATGAATATGACGTGGTGGTCGAGGCATGAATATTGGGACAATCCCGTGGGCGGGTATATGTGCCACTAGTATGTCGGTAAGTTCCGCAGGTGATTTTACACTTAGTATCTATCCTGGAATGAAGAGAACACAAATGGGTAATATTAACGCATGAGCTTTATGAAAAACCTGACATCGGCAGCGTTGACTGGACGAGTGCAAAGAACAAATGTCAGGGTTACAGCGGAAATCGAACCCCAGCAATCTGCGTGCACTCTTGAAAAAAATGGAGTGACGTACTCTCCATTTAGGGAGGAACGGCGATGTCCCCAATGTTCGTGTTTAAATAGAGAAACGTTGCTCCCTCATCCACGGAGAAACACGTTCCTCCTTATGAAAATCAACATGACTGCCCCCCGGCGAAGCGAGTAGGCTTAGCAAATGCAACGATTCTCGACTGGTAAGGAGTACACGGCACTGAAAGTTACAAAAAACGGTCCCGCTGAGCTTGATATTGAACGAAATGATTATAAAAACAAGCAGACGAACCTGTGGCGGTGAACACATCGCGAAAGAGAATGACGGAGCAAGTACGTTTCGTTCGGTCAGCGAAGCCACGTTCACTCCGAAAGACACGGATTCTGCAGAGCCCTCACCTGAAGAGCGCATGCTAGGCTTGCTGTATTTATTTCTCGCAGATTCACATAGTGTAGCGACGTTATCCATGCGTTTACGGGTCCGCAGGTCACGAGATGTGCCTCCAAACCGTACACTCGATCGCAGCGAAACCATTCCGAATCTGTAGTGCAGCATTGATAGATAGATGTTCAACGTTATATAAATGACTGGAGGTGTGAGAGCGTCATAGCAATGAAGTAGGGTGGTAGGTGGCGCCATCTGGAGGGACTTAACAAAACTAAAAAACAGTTGACTGCCGCGACGTACGTTGTTATTACTCACTATCACGGCTCCCTTGCGGATTGTTTATGCAACAGCCCATTCAGGACCACTTACGGACACTGAGAGCCTAATATGTGCTGATGCAATCCATATAGCTACACATGCACACATGGTCACATAGTACACATATAGTACGCAACAAGTGCACTAGCGTATACGCTAACAAGTACGCAACAAGAGCACAATCAACCATTCGCACCAACGGCCCATACCTCGACGTGTTTACTTTTTTTTCTTTATTTCCGGTAAATTTCACAAACGCGTTGCTACGCTTAATATATCACAATTCACAACGAACAATACAAAAAACTTGAAAATAACTAAGCCCGTCAAGCATTACTATAACACATCACATTCTAGAATTCCTTCATGGTCAGTAGGGCTTCTACCCTTTCTACCCATAAAGGTGCCCATTCGTCTGTTCTTACTACCTCGAGAAATCTTGAGATGCTTTCTTTAAAATACTCTCTTGCTGGTCTTCTGTCTGGGTCACAATGAAATCCAGCCATTCTAGAGCGCCATATACTGTGCAAGGCAGTCATCATAATAAAATCGAAAGGTAATCCATCCTCATTCTCTATATGCAAATACCTTATCCCATGAGGATCTAACGGGAACTCTTTCTTGATTGTCCTTTGTAGTACGTCCCAAAAATAAACACCTTCCCAACAGGGCAGAAATACATGGTCAATAGTTTCCGGTTTCTTACAGATTAGACAGTGAGATCCCCAAGGCATATAAAACCCACGCTCCTCTAGGAAGGTTCTTACAGGAAGTGTTCCCGTGTGTAATTTGAAAAAGAACGTTTTCGCACTTGGAGCTGCTGGCATTTTTTTAACTCGTTTAAGTACATTCTGACCCTTGCGTGCTGTATATAGCGCTCTGTACAATGGGATGGGGAGCATCGTGTCACATAAATCTTTGTACAGTTTTTTCTTTCCGACAGACCACAGGTAGTCAGTTGAAAACCGAACACACAAAAACCGCACGCTGGCCACAACTTCCTTCATGTATCCTTGCACAGCCCCTGTGGTAACATGAGTGCTCACAACAAACTCGGGCAACAGTCTACTTAGTCTTGTTTGACACACTGTTAGTAGGAAAGGATCTCTTGTCTCGCGAAAAAAGAAAAACCTATTTACTAACTGCTTGATGAACAGATGACCTAGCCCAAGGCCTCCACACTTCACCCGTCTAAACAAATTCGTGCGACTGCACCTTTCCCAGTTAGAACCCCACACAAATACTGCAAACACCCGATGTAATTTTTGCACATTGACCCGGGAACAGTACAGCACTTGCATCACATACCGCAGCTTAGACACAAAAAACCAGTTGCATGCAGTAGCCCTAGCAAACATGGACAGATAGGTTGCATTCCACCTATTCGCTTTCTCTTTAATTTCTTTCGTTTGCTGTGTCCAATATTCATCAGTACTTTTGTATGACTCAAGCGGTACTCCGAGATATTTAACTGGCGTTCTTGTCCATTTAATGGCTGCAAAAAATTCTGGTGTTGAAGGCCAATATCCATGCCAGAAGCCGAGGCATTTACCCCAGTTTATGTGGCTTCCTGTAACTTCGGGGAAAGATTTAGAAACTCTGATTGATTCTTCAATACCTACATAGGAAGTGCTACAAATCGCAACATCATCAGCGTATGCGAGTAGTTTGACCTCTGAAGATTGTACTCTAAACCCATTAATGATGTCATTCTGCAATATCGACCGACATAAAGTTTCAATATAGATGCAAAACAAAAGTGGACTAACAGGGCAACCTTGACGCACTGAGCGCTCAATTCTAATGGGGGGGGGCCAATGTCTTGTTAATAATTAGTCTCGTACTACCATTCCGGTATGCCATGGCTACTCCGTCAATATTTATCTTACCAACATTAATGTGCTTCAATACTGCAAACAAAAGAGCGTGGGCAACGCAATCAAACGCTTCTTCTCCAGATCCAGCTGAAGTATGGCCACACGAGCTTGACTGGTGTCAACACATTCGAGCACGGATCGCATTTTATGAACATTTGTAGCTATGGACCGACCTTTGATTCCACACGTTTGGTGTGGACCAACGATATCTTTTATTACTGACTGAAGTCTAGCTGCCAAAATTTTCATTAATATTTTGTAGTCTACATTTGTCAGTGCGATTGGCCTGTACGCTGTGACGTGCCTGAGCTTTTCAACCTCCTCTGTTTTCGGAATCAGAACGGCACGAGATTCGCCAAAGGATGGTGGTAATTTCTTTTCCTGATATGCCTCATTAAAAACGCCCGCAAGTATTGAAGACAATTCACTTTTAAAACATTTGTACCACTTGGCACAAAGACCATCTGGTCCTGGAGATTTCCCGGGATTTAACTTATCAATCGCCCGTTCAACTTCAGATGCAGATATAAATAATTACAAAGCGTTTTTCACTTCCTCACTCACTTGCGGCATGCGTCCTAAATATTCTTCTTTAAATCTTTCTAGGTTTACCTGTCTACACGCAAAAAGGTTTTCAAAATGACTTGAAAATACGGACAAAATGCTGTCCGTATCGGTTACTTCGTGACCGTCCTTCTCTATTTTTTCGATATGATTCCGTCGAGCGTTCGTTTTCTCCACGCCTAACGCTCTTTTGGTCGGCGTCTCTCCAGCCGCTAATGCCTCAGCCCTAGCACGGACGAGAGCACCGCGGTAGCGTTCCTCGTCAAATAGAGCAAGTTTCTGCTCAATATTGCGTATGTCAATTTTATACTCTCCCGGTTGTTTGCACTCCAAGTCTATTAGTCTTTCCAAAGTCTTTCGGAGTTCTTTTTCTTTCTTTTTCCTTTCGTAACTCAATGCGCATGAACGATCAATAGCTTTTATTTTTATTCGCTGCTTGAACTCTTCCCATTGTTCTGCAAGTTTACCTTCATCATCCATTTTTATTTCATTGATACAGTTCATTACCTGATCTAAGAAATATTCGTCAGTGATCAAAGTGGAATTCATCTTCCACAGCTCCCATGAGAATGTTCCACCTTTTGTTTTCTCTCCCATATCACATTTAACTAAACAATGATCACTGAGGTGTAATGGGTAGGCAGCATATGTCTTACAGTGGGCTATTAATTCAAGCGACACGTAAATGCGATCAATACGCGCATGGCTATTCCCCTGAAAATGTGTGAAACGCACTTCCCGCGTTCCCTCCATACAGCTGCCCACGTCTTCTAACTCGAATTCAGTAACTACGTCCGCTAGCGTCCTACTACTTTTATCGTAAATGGCGCGTCCGTTTGCTCGATCTCGCCCGTTGAGGACGCAGTTAAAATCACCCAGTAATACATATTTGCTTTCCAAAGTGAAGTGCTGCTTTAGGCTTGAAAAAAAAAATTGATCGCTCCTCGCAAATGGTTGGTGCATAAATACACACTATACGCCACTGACAATCATTGAATACTAAATCACAGGAAACCAATCTACCAGACGGGCAAGAGAAGGTATCTTGCACTACCAGACCCGGTAACTTCTTAATGAACAAAACGCAGCCTGCAGACGTGCCTATTGCTTGACTTACAATTGCGTGGTAACGCGCCGTAAACCTCAGCACCATGCCCCGGGTCTCCTCCTCACCGTCTACTTTTGTTTCTTGTACAGCTAGTACATCCAGATCATGATCCACAAGTAGCCTGTAGACTTGGCTCTGTTTCCGCTTGGCGGCAAGACCTTGTATATTTAACGTTGCCACTCTAAATTTCGGTGCAACAGCCATGTCTACACAGTGAAGAAGTTAGCCCGGGGCATGGTGCTTACCTTCGGCGTCTAGCATAGAGCTAGACATCTTCGGAGCCTCCAGATGGACCCGTGCCACTGGAGGACAAAGGTGGCCAGTGTTTGTCCGATATCGGGTTGGGACGCAGCCTCATGCTGCTGCGTCTGAACGAAGTCGCCTTCGCAGGTGGCCCCTCTTCTTGCTTTTCGCTGGACGCCTCACGCCGTCCTGCAGACTGCTCGCGGGGTCTTTTGCTTGGCGCCCCACCACTGATGCTCTCGCACGACACTGGAAGTTCGGTTAATTCCACCGGCTCATGCTCCTGCGATGAGGTGCTTGTGAAGCCTTCTTCGGTTTGGCCGGCTGGCTCTTGAGTAACCACCTCCCCAGATGCTATGTCTGCTTTGGCTGTTGGTTCATCACCACCAGTCGGTGTAACTGTACCTGTTGAAGCTTCTGGGTTCACCGCGTCGCCTGCGCCTTTCGCCGCGTCTTCAGCCTCGGTCACGTCCATCACCAACTCTGCTGTGTCTTCACCTTCGGCTGATCCGATAGCCGATGCGTACGTGCGCATGCACGCATCTTCGCTGTGGCCGAACCGCCGACAACGCAAGCATCGGGGTACTTTACACTCTCTTCTAACATGGCTGGTACCCTGGCAGCGCAGACACTGCATTGGCCGCCCAGGTGCAACCACAAGTGCCAGTTCACCAGCCACCCTGATTTGATGCGGGAGATCTTCAACCTTCACGCCACTCTTGAGCTTAAGTAGCACAGTCCGTGTCATTGACCCCTTGTCGCTGACTCCTTGCACACGCCAATTCTCCCTGGTGACTTGAACGACCTTCCCATAAGCCGCCAACGCCGTTCGCACGTCTTCATCGTTGACGCCATACAGCAGCCAATGAAGACGCAGCCGCACCTGCTGATCCTGGGGGTCTACGATGATGCAGCGTCGACCCTTGACTTTCAGCTCCTTCACGTCCAGCAAGCGTTTCGTAGCGTCCGCGTTGTTCATGGTGACTGCCCAGACATGATTTATCTGGTAGGCCCCCAGTGCCAACACCTCCGGCAGCAGTCCTGTAGGTCCGAGCGCGTCTCGGAAATCTTCGACTCGATACGGTCTGCCGCGCACATCACCGTGTAAAACACGGTGTTTTGCGCGACGCGTCTCTTGGGCAGTGGTGGCAAAATAATCTCATATCCTGCGTCTTGGTCTTCGGTCATCCTGTTACCGCGGCTAGTATGTGCCGCAAACGCCGCTCCTACGGAGCACATGATTCTTGCGCCCGACGCGCGTGAGTGCCGACGAAAGAATGACCTCGACGTGTTTACTCACACCCTACTATGAAAGCGCATCAGCTTATATAGCGATGACTTTCGACTGACCTGAGTGGCACCGGTTACAAGTACGTTTTCTTACACTTTTTTTACGTTTTGTATCAATACCACAACATGCGCACACGTAAATATATTGTATCTGATGGTTAGGCAAATCTTAGTTAATCAATGGTTGCACAGTAATGAACGGAATAATTACTAGAGCTTATCAGGTTTTCACGAAAGCGAATACCCCCAAGCCCACGGCATTTCGAACGCTGCGCCATCTGTCGACCACTGCCACAGTTACTTTTTTTCTTGAAGCCTCTGAGAGTGCAAACACTTGCCGCGCGTTAGCCATTTCGGAGGTCACGTTTTTTTTTTCTTCTTGTTACTTGGAGAGGGCGCAGCATGCAGACCAAACTTTGTCTCCGTCGTGGTAGGTGTTCTGTGGTCACGTCGACCTCGTTTAGTTGTTTCGTCTTAACGTTTGCTTATATTCTTTTTACGTGCGTACCACAAGTGTGACCGTTAGCCATGGATATAGTACACCACTAGCCCTTCAACGACAATGTTTTTGATGCGGTAACGACCGTCCTAGCAGTGTATACGTACGTTACAACGCGGGTCTTGCGAGAGAAATAAGCGATGACCTCGCATCTGACGGTATTTTTTCGTGAGCTATGACAGTGGCTGTTAGCGTCGCGGCAGCTCTCATACTTGAGTGGAGGAACTATCGCTGCAGTGCGCAAGTTTACTATAACTTTATAGAATGTTGTGCCTGCCTACTTATCTGCTTCAGATGCCTCTCGCGATTCGCCTCGCGTGTCAACTTGCAATCATAGTGCGTGCCACAATTTTGTTGTTAGCGCTGTGGCTGTGGTGGGTATTACTCTGGATTCGGAATACTCTTTTCACAAAGGTGAGTGAGCGTTAGTACTTACTTGCTGTGCACAGCTGTTACTAGAAGTGCATTTTGTGTTGAGTTTCTCGCGACAAAGGAGAATCATGGACGAGAAAGGCATACTGCTCGCGTGCATAATTCCTTCCTACTTCTCAATGCTGGCATGGGCAATTCAAAACCAATGCGATTGAGAATTTGGTTTAACCTACAGAAGTCATTGGTTCACTTTTCACAAAAGTTTAGTTATGATGATGTTTAAAAAGTATCTGATGGTTGTAATCTAGTCTGGCGAATAAACGCTCGGTGAAAATTCGCAGCCTGTTTCCCTTTGTGCTTTCACCCTGCTGTGGTAGCATAGCCTTATTGGGTGTCGTGTGACTATGCTGGAGGACGCAGGTTCGACTTCCGGCCACGGCGGCCGTATTCAAATGGGGGTAAACTGCAAAGAACATCCATATGGCGGTAGTGGCACATATAACTCTATCAATTGTATATGATCGTACTTTCACGCATGGACTGTAGAGTGGTATCAGGTTTCCTACAATGTTGAAAAAATAAGTGCGATGCTTTTTTACGCGCCTCGTTGAATTCATGAGTGCTGTTGGTGCCATGCGAAACTAAAAATGCGTGGGCTTACCAAGTAGGTCGACACCGAAAAAATTCATTATTTTTTACACTCTAAGATAATAAATAAATCAAGACTGCTTGGGAAGCAGAGCTCCTTGTATTCGTGACAAATTGGTAGTATGAAACAACACGAGACACACATGGAAGTGTGCGGAGCATCGTGCGAGTGCCTGACGATAAAAAAGAGAGGCTTTTACTCTACACTAATAAAACAAAAGAAAACGTCACTCCTGCAATGCTTACAACAATTTTAGGTAAAAGCAATCACCCGCGACTGGCCGCGGCCGGCTATAGGCTTGGCGTGCGCATGCGCGCGAGCAAGACCCCCGTGATTGAGGAGAAACTTGAACGCTGAAGGAGGAACGTTGCTCCTTTGGTCCTTGCCGCGAGAGGGCGCGACGGGTAAAGCGCCCGAAAGGGAGGAAGTCGCTGCGCCGAAGGAGAAACGGAGCCCGTTTCTCCATTCTCGCTCCCTTTTTTTAGAGTGTGGTAATCAAGCATTCTCCCACAAAGCCACACCAGGCCTCGGTACTACTTTTCTAATAGACTCCAACATGACCAGGATTCGGGGACATTAAAAAAACCTTCACGTGCACACGTCTCCGTGTTTGAGGGTGGTGAAAACATCGATCATGGTTGCTTACAACTGGCTCAAACAGCCGTCGTACTTAACGGGCCGCCATCTTCGTTCTCACTGGTCGCTCACTTACATTGAAGTCAGCGTGGGTTTCAAGGAGAAGGGGGTGGTTCTTTCTATATAGCAAGTTCTGAAAGCTGGACGGTTGTTTTCTGAAGTTAGCCGCCATTTTGTACAACAGGACAAACTTGTTCATGACGCGAGTTTGTCTAAAATACTGTTAAAACAGTTCGTTTTTCCCGCCTGGTAGACCCACCGCATTGATGGAGTGAGGATATTTAGGGAGCCTATATTTGCGAGGGGGAGGACCTCGATGTCTGTGCGGCATGTCTGAAGCAAACTTACTTTATCACTGCAGACACCTGAAAGGCCTTCTAGTGTAAGGCTCGAGACCGTGCTTTTTATATGACGGTATAACCATAACGACAGGGAAGGCAGATCAAACAACCGGGTAGCTCGCGATTCTCTCTGTAAACCGCATAATTTCACTAGCGTGTTTCCCACACCCTAAATGTTGCTTTTGTCCGTAATATAATTTCCCGCAGCAAGTTTAGTTCCTGCGAACGAATCTGTACAATGAACTGCTTAAAACCGTACAAGCTGTAAGCATTGCCCGAAAATAGTAGGGCACTGTTGCGACGCGCGCCTCCGACGACGTTACGAAGGGCGCCTCGAAATCTCACCGCTGCTACCACTGTTTCGAAAGACGGCAACGCCAACACGGTCCTGAAGGCGCCACTGCTTCGAACTCCGCAGGGAAGGTCACCAGCCGTTTGGTAGCGTAGGTTTCTCAGCTCGCGACTGCTTCTGCGCAGAGCTGATAGACGAGCGGACGAGACGACGGTGAGTTAAACAAGGTTTATGTACAGCATATATACAGAGGCGTTACAAATTCGGCACTGGGGCCGACAGAGACTCGAAGAGCCGAGCTCTCCTCTCTAACACATAGGTCTGCTCTCAAATGGGTCTGCTCGCGACGCGCCGCAGGGCTTCTTTTATATGCACCGGTTCCAACCCAAATGTCCATCCAGAAGCGCCGCTGGTCGTGAAGTCACACTCCTCCAATGGGGGTCGCCGCTGGGCCGCGTCATTCTTTCTCATCGAATCTGGAGAGGCTGCGCTGCAGGTAGCTGCACCCAAGGACAAGTGACGTCGCAAGGCATTGCGTCAGCCGCCAGACAGGAAGACGCCGGTTGTTTACTCGACGGGCTCGCGGGCTGGCCTTGACACAGATTGCCTTTTTCAGAGGCATGGACATTTGCTGCGGACTCGCAGGCATAACAGCACCCCCGCCGCCAGACAATGCGCCGGAAAGACGAGCTGCTGGATTCCACGGGGCTCGGATGTCAGGTGCGCTCGTTCGCCAGGTCCCTCCAGGTTCGCCTCCAGGGCCATGGGGAGAATGCAGCTCCAGACTCTGTTCCGGGAACACATCCCATTCTTGAGGACGGATCCCAGCTCCACTGGATTGTCGCCACAACTTACCGGCCAGCTTCGCTCGTCTCTGACGATCCTTGGTTTCAGCACTTGTCGATGGTTCTGCAACTTGTCAAGAACGGATCGACAACAGACAACACACGACACAAGCAAGTGCCCCCGGTCACCCGACAAAACACCAGACAAAGTATAGTACAACATATACCTAGCTACGTGTCTATCGGAATTTCGTTCCCTCTACATCAAGAGGCACGTGTGGGACACAAGATTCTCAAAATGAGAACTCATTTTTTTTACACGTACAACAACGTAATGAAATAGAATAGAACATAAAGTTGGCTCCTTGAGCTCATTCTGGACGAGAGCGCTCAGCTCAGGTCGTGTTGAGGTCAAAATTTTGCCCCGAATCGCAGCGAGAAACCGAAAGGTGGAGAGGGTACTAACTAAACGCACGGCTCAATGCATTTGCATTAGCATTTAGCTTTCCTTTTTTTAGCGAACGTTAAAGTGGCGCTGTCGGAGTATCACGCTCCATCTCAGTCACCGGCCACTTTTAGGCGACGATACCTATGCGGTACAAACAGCTGCTCGTACTTGCGACGTTGTACATCTGTGTAACTACAATAGGAGAGTCCAGATTTCTCATAAAAAGGAACATTCCTTCTCAGCTCCTTCTGCTAGACTTCACTTAACCTAGGCTCTAGATTTACCTGCTCCAAGATCACCTCCGATCTCCTTTCGATTACATCACTAGAACTCCAAATTTCTGCTCCCTCTTCCTTTGAAGCATTCAACAGCATATTTACGACCGCTTGATGTAGAACGTATAGTTTCATCAAGTTGTAAATTTTGTTTGGCCGCCTTTCTAATTTCACTGCATAATTGGTATCCGAAAGCTTCGATATTACTTTGGCGGGCCCTTCCCAATGAACCTCAAGCTTGTTCTTTTTGGACGGCTGCAGCAGCATTACCTGACTTCCTACTTCAAAAGTGCGCTTTTCGCCGATTTGTCGTTATACTCCTTCGACTACACTTGTGCAGCTTTCATGTGGCTTTCCCTTAGAGCTTCAATCGAGAGGTCCTCACGCTGCTCTCGAATGAGCGTCTCTGGATCAACCCTCGACAGCTCACTCCAATTTTCCGCTACAAGCGAGAGCGTTGCAGCCCTCTCGCTCTGATTCAATGGCGCCATGTCGTCTCCCCTTTCTACGGAAACCGCGCCGGTCGCTTCGGCGACGGGCCGCTCGCGTGACTGCTCACATGACTCACGCGGAAAATTTCCTCTCTGAGGTTCCGTCGACCCGCCGACAAGGTCACTTGAGAGTTCACCGCATTGAACAAGATCAAGCTCCTGCGAAAGCTTCCGCGCTTGCGATCGCGTGAGGGCCATGTTCGCCAAGTTGGGGAAGAACGATTTACCCTGCTCTTTGAGAAGCTGATCTGAGTTGTTGGAGAAAAGATAAGTAAAACGATCGGGAAGCGCAGCAGACACAGCCGCTTCGGTGCGAAGCTTACCGTACGGGCCTTCAATGACAACCGTGGCGATTGGTAAGCAAGCACTCTGCTCCTCGGCGACTTGCCTGATTCACGCGCATTCTCCTGTAAAGTCATCCGGAGACACCAATAAAGGATGGACAACGTCCATGGTTGCCGCGGAGTCTCTAAGTGCTCGAAACGTTTTCCTATTCACACTAATTTCTTGGAGATACGGCTCTAACAACCGCATGTTCTTTGCCGATTCTCTGATTGTTGCGAAAGCAAACTTTTGCTTACAGTTTATCGCGATGTGCCCTTCCTTTTTGCAGTTCTAGCGAATTCGCGGCTTCTCTTTCTTTTCCGATTCTCGGCTAGTCGCAAACTTTTGCTCACAGTTTATCGCGATGTGCCCTTCCTTTCTGCAGTTGTAGCAGATTTGCGGCTTCCATTGATCGGGTTTCTTTGAAAAGCCCTTGTTCCTTTCATACTTTTCAACGCGCACTGCCCTGCTATGCAACTTTCGGCGAGTATAATACTCCTCAGCTAACTCTGCTGCCTTGTTAGCTGTACTTCACCAAGTTTGTCCTGCAGCCAAAGTTTGACATCCTCCTCGATGCAGCGGTAGAATTGCTCCAATGCAACGCATTCCACCACTTTATCGCGGTCGTCATAAACACCTTCGCCCTTGAGCCATTCAATTAAATCAGCTTTAAGACGAAACGCGAAGTCAACGTGTGACTCAATCCCCTTTTTAGCATACCGGAACCTTTGCCTGAAAGCCTCGGGTGACAACTTATAACGTCTCAAGAGCACTTCCTTAACCTCGTCATAGCTCTCAAACGCTTCCCTCGACAAGCAAGTTATCGTGTCGGACACTTCGCCGGGAAGAAGAGCTAACAGGTTCTGCGCCCAAAGAGACCGCTCCACAGCGTTTCGCTCACAGACGTGTTCAAACTTGACGAGATACTTCGCCATGTCCTCGCCTACTACGAACGGTGGCAGTTGGTCCCGAATTCTAAAATCGCTGACCTGAATCGTCGGAGAAGCTACGCTAGGCGCCTGCGAACACTGTAGGATTGCCAATTCTATTCGTTTCAACTCGAGGTGCTCCTGTCTCTCGGCCTCCTCGCGGCGTTCTCGCCTTTCAGCTTCTTCACAAACCTCTTGCCTTTCAGCTTCTTCACGTTCGCGAACTTCTCGCCTTTCAGCTTCTTCGCGGCGTGCTTTGATATCCTCCCAGGCCTCATCGACTTCCTCAGCCGAAACTCCTTCGTCTCTCATGATCTGAAGGATCGCTTGCTTTCGTTTCGCACGGCCCAAAGTAATGCCGAGTTCCTCACACATTTCGATGAGTTCCTTCACTTTAAGGTTCTCCATCGATAGCCTCTTGCTGTTTGCCCCTGTTAACAATTTACTTGCCGTACCCACTATAAGTCAACTAGCAAGACGCGCAAGCAATTTTTCACACTCCCGTGTTTACCCCTCTCCGCATTAATTTTGGTTTCAAAGCGCTTCGACTTGGCTTGAAACGATCAAAGCTTACTCTAATGCTTCACACAGCCCTTCTCTAAACTAATATAACCTGAGCTAGAGTAGTCTGGTGAACTGAGGGGAAAACATCAGGCACTCACCGCATCGATGTCGCTGACGCCGGCCGATCCCGCAGCTGACAACCACTGTTGCGAAAGACGGCGACGCCAACACGGTCCCGAAGGCGCCACTGCTTCGAACTCCGCAGGGAAGGTCACCAGCCGTTTGGTAGCGTAGGTTTCTCAGCTCGCGACTGCTTCTGCGCAGAGCTGATAGACGAGCGGGACGAGACGACGGTGAGTTAAACAAGGTTTATGTTCAGCATATATACAGAGGCGTTACAAATTCGGCACTAGGGCCGACAGAGACTCGAAGAGCTGAGCTCTCCTCTCTAACACATAGGTCTGCTCTCAAATGAGTCTGCTCGCAACGCGCCGCAGGGCTTCTTTTATATGCACTGGGTCCAACCCAAATGTCCATCCAGAAGCGCCGCTGGTCGTGAGGTCACACTCCTCCAATGGGGGTCGCCGCTGGGCCGCGTCATTCTTTCTCATCGAATCTGGAGAGGCTGCGCTGTAGGTGGCTGCACCCAAGGACGAATGACGTCGCCAGGCATTGCGTCAGACCCGCCAGACAGGAAGGCGCCGGTTGTTTACTCGACGGGCTCGCGGGCTGGCCTTGACACAGATTGCCTTTTTCAAAGGCACGGACGTTTGCTGCGGACTCGCAGGCATAACAGCACTCAATCATATTACACCAACTCCCCCTCCCCCCTCAAGCTTGTATATTAGGCTAGAAAAAAAGCAAAGGGGAGAAACAAGGGACAAACCAAGTTTTTTCAGGTCTGATTTTATTGCCAACAGCATCCAAACAGCATCTGGCCTTAATTTCTTCAAACCATCCTGCCTCCTTTGCTGGAAGCTTGTGTCCTGGCACTGGATTTAGAATGAAGCAATGGACCCTTTTCATAAATATCCCACCTGACAAAGAGCTTTTCGTCAGTTTCGCTTCGCAAATGAGCGTGGTATAGCTAGCGCCATCATGAGGGCATGGAAAGCGAGCCGTCAAATGCATGAGTGTTGTGATGTTTGTGTTGGCGGCTAGTTCTCTGTTTCATCCGCTGCAATCGCACTGCTTTCTAGCTTGAATGAGCTTCTAGTACTCTCCGATAAGCTTTCTGAGCTGTTTCAGCTGCACAGTGAGCAATATTTTGCACCCTTCAACGGGTTGGAGGAGCAGTTTGGCTTGTTATGACTGGCAATGCATGGATCCGACCTGTCAGAGACTCTTATCGGCGTGCCCTCCCGACGCGGTCCGCGTCCTGCAGGAACGCAAGAGGTATTTGAGTGCGCTGCAAGAAACGCTCATCAGCGTCACTGCGACACACAGCCTGCGTCGTCTGCTGCGGTGGCCTCACAATGACGGCAGACTGTAGGTCGCGTTCGCGGTGCGTGGGGCGCCCTTTTTCAAAAAGGGTCAATAAGGCAAAAAGTCATACACGGCGCCGAATATGAAGTCCATACACGTTTTCTTTACAAGCACTAACTAAAAACTCAGTTGGTGATACCAAATCATCTGCGTGGCTGGTTATGAAACAAAAGGATGACAAAAATAACGATGCAACACCTAGGGCATATTTGAGTTATGGGCCAACAACCGACTTGCTTAGTACACATATACTACACCATTCAAAACCGACAGGCAGACAGAAGGACGGACGGACACGAACAGTAAATCTGTCACACTCTATAATATTAAAGCGAAATTCGTTTTGCAGTTATTGAGTGAGTTTCGGTTTAGTTGCGCGTTTCGTTGCAGGGAAGAATGAATACCCCATATGCATGGCAAGCCGCACAAAATTTAATTGTGTTGCAACCGTGTGCAAAACTACAAGAGTCTACAGGGAACGGGTTCGTCGGCTCATCTGTCTACCTCTCCAAACGCCCTTCTTCAGCGACCGAAGTGAAATTGCAGGAACGCGAACGTCTGCAAGCAAAGGAAGACGCGAACGTGAGCGTCTGTAAAGGTGGTTTACGGGCCTGGCTTTAAGGGCCAAACATCATAAGCGCGAAAATGCACGCGACGCTATGAGCGACGAAACAGGGCGTTCGCGCGACGTGTCGCGTGATCGTTTTCGCGCGATCGCTCGGTTCTCCAGATTTGGAAACCGTCGCTCATCGCCCGGAAGTGCTGGGCTCAAGCAGCCAATAGCCAAATACCGGAAAAGACAAAGACTACATAGGTGCACGTGACCCTGCCCGAGTCACGTATGCGCAACAAGAAATAACGCAATGTTTATTACGCATGTCCATATAAAAAATGCTTCAAGGCAATAATAAACACTTTCCGTTTCATTACAGAACAATATATCTTATTTTTAAATTGCATACCGCTCGCTACACGGTTTTCTTGGTGCGAGTAGACGGCCTCATGCCAGCAACAGTGGAATTCGTTCGCCGAAGCCGTCGCGTGAATGAGGTTTGCCTACGCCAGCGACTGATCGCGCGAAGCCGATCTACGTCGCGTAGCTTGTCGCTGTCGCGTGCATTTTCGTGCTTATGAGGTTTGGCCTTTACCGCGACGAATGCGGCGACGGCTCCGGAAACCGATAAAACGCAGATAGTGAATGCATTAAGTACCACACATTTGGTTATTCATATCATTCGATTGGTGAAATGCGCTTCGACTTTGAGAATAAACAAAAATACTCAGGTTAACCAGCTTTTGCTCGCGTAGCCTGGCGTATACCCGAACGAAGCCTGCTTCATTTTTATACTGTGCGAATTGTCGTAACTATTTTGCTCAAATAGCTTCTCGTCACATGGCTAAGTCAGCCATTTCACGAAATATGCGGTGATATAATCAACCCACTCGCAATACAGCGGGCACTCACCTCACAAACACGGAGAGAAGTAGTCGGCTCCAAGCAGTCTCACTTCACCTGTGTAATCCAGCGTTTCCGTTGGCTAGAGCAAGTCGGAAAGCGGCAAAGTCTCCAGATGGTGTCGCATTGCGGAACGCAGCACCCTGGCATTTACACTTCAAAGTTCTTTTATGTGTGGTTAGCACGAGGATGGTGTCGTAGCGGAAGCTACATCTATGGTGTAGTCCAACGCAGCTCATACCGCAGCTTGCACACCCGCGCCAACATGCGGCTGCTACAGTGCGGCGGAGCAGGAACACTTGGCCGCTACAACCAACATGGCACTTGTTGCCATGAAAACCGGGACTGGCAACGCTGTAATTTAGCGGGCGGCGGCAAGCGGTGGCTCAAAGGCTGACGCCACCCTAAACGGAGATGCGCGCACACGAAGGCCCCTATAGGGGACATTGGGGACATGTGCACGTACTGCCATCTCTCGTCTGCCACAGCAGTGGCCTGCCATAACTGAAGGCGTAATAAGAGAAAAAAATATATCTGACAAAAAAGTTATAGTTCCCAAAAAGGACTCCCGGTTTTATACAGCAAATACTCATTTGAACAGTCTGGCGAAGTTACAGTGTCGCACTACAAACAGCGCACTACACTTCCCACAGCATTTAACAATGAGATCCCATGTGTTTCTATGGGCGGTGTTCAATTGTACTGGGGAGCCTCACGCTTTGTCGTGTGATACTGCAATTTTACCGAAATGTACCAGTGGACCTGTTCTAACCCGGAGTTGTTTTTCATATCTAGCTTTTTTTCAAGAGGCACGATTTTTCTCCCCCAGTTCCCGTTCAGTTATGGCAGGCCACTGTTTCTGCCACCAATAGATGGCTCCACGACCAGATGTCTTCAATTTCTGGGAATGTGTTCGTGAAAGGTTGATTGTGGTTGCAGTGCTGACTATGCAGTTTTTAAACATTAGCGCCAATTGTAGGTAGGTGCCATGCGCATAAGCTGATTTATAGCAGTGTCCAGGGCCACCATTCCCGCGAGCGCTTCATATCAGCTCGTTGCTTCTGGTGTAGCTAATACTCATGTTCCTGTTGACATCGCTGCGCAAGTGCAAACAACCGGTTATATAAACATCGGTAACTTGTCAACATATGTCTGTGTGTGCAACGTTTGCACATATACGTAGCGTCGTTTCACAACAAGTCACTCGTCAAAAAAATTACAACACAGTTACCTTGCCTCAGCATGCTTCACATGACGTCGATTTCCAAGGTACGTGGGATCTGCCGAATTTTTAAGGGACGAAGAAGCTTTCTTTACGAGGGATCTCTGCGGGATTCCTTGTGGCTTGGTGCTACGAAAAGGTGCTTCAAGTTCGTTTCTCGCTTCCGCCTTCGTGGAACAACTAGCAGCGAAACTGAGTTGAAATATACGTATAGTTGAAGAAAGCGACACATCGCTGAGGTCGTAACTAAACTTACTTTCGAAAAACAAAATTATATAGAAAACAATGAGTCACCAACACTCTGCACATGTGTTGCAAAACGGCATTACTGATGTCCCCTCCCCCCCAAAGAACAACAACAATTGCAGGCTTTTGTAGTAGAGTGATTTATGAATGTGACACAATTTTCGCTTTATAAATATTCCTTACTCATTTTGTGATGGCTATTCACTGTTTACCCTTCCCCGTTTCATATCCACCAACTAGCCCAACTCGCAAATCCGCTTCCGCCATCTTGTGGCATGACGTTTAGCTGATTTGGCAATATTTGGTCTATAGCTTCATGCTCCTATTTTCATCACCGATATGCAATCGCATTTCGTCGTCGTGCAGAGCACAATGAGTGTTTTGAGTGGCAAGCCAAGAAGCTTACGGTCGTATTCTGGAACGTCCCTTCACTCAACGCTTCATATTCACTTGAGAAGGCCGATGAAAGCGCCTTCTCTTGGCAGGGAAATTGACTACATATTAGCGATCATCTGTTGCGATTCTTGAGTAGCGCAGCGTCATTTTCAGCCGGGTGGTGGCGCAGTGCTCAACTCTGTCAAGTGAAGGGTGAAAGTCGAGTCGAGGAGCGTTTGCGAATATGGAGGTTAGGCTTACGACCATAAAGGCTCCCTTATAAAGCAGCTATCGCGCCGAAGCTACCCGAGTCAAGTCAGTAAAGGATTGACTACACGTACTGCACGTGCTGCCGCGTGTCAGCGCGTGGTTTTTTGATTGATTGATATGTGGGGTTTAACGTCCCAAAACCACTATATGATTATGAGAGACGCCGTAGTGGAGGGCTCCGGAAATTTAGACCACCTGGGGTTCTTTAACGTGCACCCAAATCTGAGCACACGGGCCTACAACATTTCCGCCTCCATCGAAAATGCAGCCACCGCAGCCGGGATTCGAACCCGCGCCCTGCGGGTCAGCAGCCGAGTACCTTAGCCACTAGACCACCGCGGCGGGGAGCGCGTGGTTTTTTACTGCTTTTTGACAACAACAGGGTGTTGCATTGATGCTGTACCACACTCTCTCCCAGTTGAAGAGAGAGAGTGCAAAGGTTCACTTAGTCACGTGCCCTCTTTTTTCATTGAGAGAGGGCATGACGCCGCGCCGCGTCAACAAACCACGTGCTCACGCGCTCCAACGAATATGGGGGGTTAGGCCATCTAAAAAATGAGGATGACGGCGCGCCATGGCCGCCTTCACGATAATTCTAGCTTGTTTTTGTCCAGCCGTCGTCCTGTCATCATTGAATAACTGCGTTTGATGCAGCACATTTACTCGCAATTACTTTCTACGAGTGTGTTTCAGAAAACTTTTGTCGCAGCCGTCGTTTTCGTCTGCCCATTCGTGTGTGCTTGAGGCGGTTCATCGCGGTTATTTTATCGGCTTGGCTGAGCTGCGCCACTTGAACAATACCATTGTCGCGTGTTGCATTTGAAACCCTAACTGAGCCCGACAACTCAGGATGGACAATGGGGTCAAAGAAGCCACCCATTCGAAGGCGGCGCACCAGACGATACCTGTACTGCTGCAACCTTAGATGCATTACGAAAAGGTGAATATTGAGTCGGCCCCATTTTCCCAGAGAATTACACAGAGGGGAATACCGCGCTTTCCCGAGGTTAACAATCACGGTACCCGCAAAATAAAACACGTAAACTTAGGGTTTTGTAAAGTACATGTTTTGTCCATTCTTAGAGTCACGTTGGCTTAATATTGGCTAGTATACCTACAATAATGTTAATCTTGCCTTTAGTAGTCATAAGTGCCGCGGAAATGTCGTAGCTCTTCCTTGTAATTGAATATACAAGCTGTTAAGTTTTTTTTTTTATGTCGTGTTTCATTTTGCATGCCCTCCATGTATGTGAAGGTAGTGAAGCAGCAGATAAAAAAAAGTCTTTTTTTTAGAATACGAATAAAACAGGACGTCCGCTTAATCAGTAGTACGTGCTGAAAATTTTTATCACTTACCCGGGTCCTTTCCTTGAATCAGTACCAGTGCTCATAATATATAAATCAGCACCTATAACGAGGCACTGGTCGGGATGAACTAGAAGGGGTTGTTCCTTCAAAATATCAGCAAAAAAAGAACACACACCACACAGTTACATAACCGCTTATGTGAAAAGGGAGTGCACACACTGCAATGTAAAGTGAAAATATCTGCGGATATAGGAATATTGACAGTGAAAACCGGTTAATGCTAAAATTATGCTCAGTTTTATACATCACGATTGTTAAAATAACATATGCAACAACAATTAAATGGTTCATAAGAAAATGTGGCATGTCTCTCGTCTGCTGCTGCTGCTAAGTGAGCTGGCCGACCAGTGGCTTAACGCTGCATACGCCAGAATCGGTATACTGGCGGCATTGGCAGCAATGGTAGTTATGGGCGGCTTCCCGGCAGTGGTAACACAGCGGGCAATTATCAGAGGCACACCAAACGTTGGTGTTGTCAGCGGCGTAGTGCTCGCTCACACGGGGATGGTATATGGCGGCGGAGGTCGCTGTGTTGACACATTTTGACGGGGGCTAGAGGAAGAGAGGAACGACGCACTGCAGCAGCGTAAATTATACCTTGCGGCTGGGGCTCTTTTGGATCAGGAGCACCCTGTCATTGCTGTATGCGAAAGATACGAGCGATGGATCCCACATAAGGTTGCGGTGACGGTACAAGTTTTCGCAGCTCCTCTGGCACGATTGCTCGGATCGCGCCTCACGCAGGTTGGTGGTTCCTAGCGCTTGAGTGTCGGGGCAAATACAACAGCAAACCAAGAAGCTGCGGTTGTATTGCCACGTTTTCATCTTACGCTTTATAGATTGTCCCAGCATCGTAAACGATCGCAGCGACCCTCTTCGGGGAGTTTTTAGCCGATTCAGCACCGTGTTTTCTTCGTTTTACACCCAGCATGAGAAACCTGACATTCTTCGTGCATACTTGGGTCTGCATGTTTTGAATGTATTCGGGCATACGGGTCGGATGTGCATGAATTCATGTAATCCGCGTTCTTCACGATGTTTTCATGGGCAAGCTGCACGTGGGTGTACAGCATACCTGTGGCCCGTTATTTGCAGATGACGCTCGGGAACTTGCTTATAGGAACAGCGCGCAAAAAAAGATCGAAGGTTTGCATGGCAGATACTACGTTCTCGAGCGTCCTCGCGGCGTCATCTAAGTATTAGTACACGTCAATCTTGTGACACAGCTTTTCCTCAGAGTCTCAGTCGTAGAACTTTGTCATACGTCTCTTGCTATCTTTCTCGTTCCTCAGTCGATGATTCACGGAAAGTCGGTGGCTCCCTGTATTGCTTCATCACGACTTTCATGGGCGACACAGAGGCTGCCACCCTCGCCATGGTTTTCAGCTTCTCGGGTAGGAGTGCGTGTTTATTTATTTATTTATTTATTTATTTATTTATTTATTTATTTATTTATTTATTTATTTAATAGTACTGTCAACCCTCGCTTGAGGGTCATAACAGGGAGGGAATACAATAGTAAGTACAAACAGAAAACAGAAACAACTGGCACTCAGGTTGTTCAGGTTGCAAGCTTTACAGCCTGCGGCTAGCTCACAGATGCGCGAGCCTTTCAGTCTCTACATGCTATTGGCTTTGTGCCCGGCTTTTAGTCGGCTTCCGGAGCACGAAGTACCAAGCACCTCCACCAGATGTCTCGTGGCCATGCCGCTGACAAAGCCAGCAGCATTAAGGCACAGGGCTGCACTTTTAATTTGGGCGAACTTCGGCCCGGAAAATGAAAAGACAAGGCAGAAGCAATTAGTTCATTCCGTACGCTGATAGCGGTCAACAGGACGTGTTCGTTGGTGATCTGACAATCTGTAACGAACGTCGTCTTACACATGTGCTATTGAAGATTCCAGTGTTATTTATCACTGGTGACCACGTAAGCTTTCGAACAAACTATGCGTGTCATATCAGCCATCTTAACAGAACGACCTCAAACAATTGCGAAGCTACTCAAACACTGCGGTCCAGTCTGTGCCGAGCGTCGCTAACAGTCTTGTGCGGGTGAAAACCAAACGCAGGAAAGTAGAACATGCGTGGAAACACAAAACCCTATGCTTCGCGGATTTCAATGTGCAGAAGGACCCAATGTTTCGCATGAGCAAGCAGTCTCTTATTTTTGCAGCAGACAACTTGTGCCTGGCAGTTGCTTCTCATTATACACTCCTGTAAAGCGTGAACACACCGTTTAGAGATTGCCCTTTGCAGTTTGGAGGTATAATGAGGCACGCGTTTGAGTGTTTCGTGAACATTGCATCGTCCTGCACATATGCAGTGGTGACAATTGGCCTAACGTCCTCGTGCCATGCACAAGGCAGACCTAGAAGCCATCGATGACGAATGTCTATTGAAGGTGCAACACATATATAGCCTACAAAAATCGTCACATGGTAGTCACATGCTACACGTTATCTCGCCAAAAACATAAAAACTGAAAGACCATCGCCATCCCGCGAAAAAAAATAAAGTATTTTCAAGGCGCATACGCCTTAGAAAAAAAGAGTAGAAAGGAACAAAGGCGGATGAAATAACCAATAGATTAGTGAAGCAATTTCACCAAATGTAAGTACTGTTTCTCTGGAATGACAATGTAGAGGTGCCTAATACATGCGCCTTGAGGATACTTTGATATATATATTTTTTGCGGAATGGCCATTCTCCTTCAGTTTTTTTTTGTTTTTGGCGAGAGAACTTGTACTATGTGACAATTTTTCGTAAGCGATGAAGAATCTACAAGCAACATTCTCCACATCAGAAGCAGTGTGATTCACTTTGCTGAGAAACGTACAGCGTCCTCGAAGCTCGACAGCGTGGCACGCACGAAGCCATCTGGTGGGCTATTGCACTGGTGAAACTCCCGAAATATAGCAGCGGTGTGGCGGGCGTTCGTAGTGCTTTTTATGTTTACTAGTTTCTGGAAAACCTTCTCAATCTGCTCGCAATGAGCTATTTCTTCACCGTCCATTGTAAACTAGAAAAGAAGCACTTTATTTTGGTTTGCTTGCCGACTATCGAGTATTGAGAGCAGTAGTTATTTCGCAGTACTTCTCGTGCTAAAAAGTTTTACTCTTTTCAATATTCTGCTCTGCTAGAGCGTCCACAGACTTCAAGTAAACCTTTTGTTTTCTGATATTAGTGAACGAGGTCTCCAGGCTGTAGAGTAAGAAGTAATCATTTAGTTCGCGCGTGCAGAAATGAGGAGGAGGGGGGGAGCACTTGACAGATCCTGCAAGAAATGAACACAAAAGATTCCCACAAAAAATAGCAATGCAGCTACAAACCTTTACCTCAGTTCAGCGTAGATATAGTAAGGCGAAAGCCAAAAGTACCGCTGGCGTCGGCCTCAACGCGAACCACCCAGAACTGTGACGGTATCGTAAATGAAATAATGACAAGGTTAGAAACCGTTGCAATCTGTGACGTCATAAAGCTTGGCGTAAAGTGGTTTCATCACACGACATCAACATTCGGTCAAGTCTAGGCCGATACCAGACGAAGTGCGACATGGCATGAGGTGCTCAATGAGTCTGGGGACTCATGGGATTCCATTTGGTCGACTTACCCCGGTATTAAGAAACAGTACTCTTTGACCTTGAACTTGACGTGCCACAGCTTTCAAGGCTGCGCAAACGCGTTTCGAACGCGCTGTGAAGCAGTGTCAAGGTAGCACATACACACAAACGAGTTTCGAACGCACTGCACTGAAGACAGTAGCAAGTCAATACAAGTCAAGAATGACCAACTCATTGTGTATATGCAAAAAAAAAAACTGTGATAAATTGCTGTAAGTCAACGCCGTCGTATGTTTCGTCTAGGCGTCCGGGTTTTATACGTGCTTGGTTCGTTGAATAATTAATACTTCATTAACAAGGTCACGTTCGTACTGTTGTAACTACACTTTCTTGTTCAGGTCCAAGTAGGTATCGAACCAGGGTCGAGTGGACTCTGACTGGGGTTCGTTTGTTTTTAGTAAAGTTGTTCTCTCTCTCTCTCTTTCTTGTCACTCTACAGTTACACATTAAAACATGTAGTAAAAGCTTGAAAATGGTGTACACTGAAAATCAGCCGAGAATGTCTTGACTGTTGTTATACTTTGGTCTTTGTTTTCATTTCATAGGCGGCTAGTAAACATAAACGTGATTTAGGGTTTGTTCACATAACCAAGATTGCTAAATTCTTTCGGCGCTTAGACTTCCCGAAAGATGAGTTCCTCTAAACATACAATATGCCAGCCCGCAGAATTTCACCTCTTTTCCTTCTGTAGAAAAAAATGTTTCTCCCAAATTTCTTGTCACAACTATAGAGCAACGCTGAGTAGCTGCTATCTAAATTAACTATTTATCAGCTCGAGAAGAAATGCTCTACCGCATATCCAGAACGGTATAGCAATGCTTCAATGCCCTTAAATTTTGTTCCTTTTTTTTCTGTGTTTTGTGGAAGCTTCAGAATTTTCATTCTGGTCAGTTTAGCAAAAGAAGCAAATATTCATTGAAAATGCCAGGTAATAATTTTTTCTTTCTGGTTTTCTAGAGAGGTGATTGCAGCTCTCAACAATCACGTGTTTTTGTAGATTTGTGGTGTAACTTGACTGCTTAATGCTTTGAAACACAGCCTTTTGTGAAATTGTCATGTCCTCCGCTAAGCCTGATTGTAGACCACACTGCATGTGAATACTATTCTTGAGATCACACAAGTAGGCAGATATTGAGGTACAATATCAGCACTCAACCACCTCGACAGGGGAAGAAGCATCATCAAAATCAAGAAATGTAGTTTTTTTATGAGCTGAAGCAAGCGTTGGAGGAACAGATCACACAGCCTGATGAAGACTTGTATGGTGAATGTGCACAGGTTCACCGCACTTTATTTACAATTCTAGAGTATTGCGCATTTCGTAGCACTCCTCTTAGGTTAATTATTTCGTATCTAAAGCCGAGAAAACAATGCGTTGCCTTGGTGTCAGAACGTTCTGCAGTGAAATAAATAACTCATTGAGTACCACAAGGTAGCATAATAGTGCCCGTTCTATTCAACATTTATATCAATGACATAACAACATTTATAATGACGCTAACTTCATAGTTTATGCAGATGACACTAGCATTTTTGCGAAGTCAAATGTCATAAACACCCTCTCGGTCACCGCTAATACTGCACTAAAGCACTTGGCCGATTGGAGCTCAGTTAATTCACTAAAACTGTATACATCGAAAACAAAGACGGTATTTCTCACCCCGCTACAACGACATAATTTTAAAAATTTGAGAGTTGAGCTTGGGTCGGATCGCATAGAAATTGCATCAAAACGTCGAAACCTTCGGAGTTTTTTTTTTAATCATCTTACTTGGAATGATCATGCTGATTATAATGCCACACGTTTAGCGAAAGCCTGCGGGGTGCTCTGTAGACTGCGCTATACTTTACCTCGGAGCGTTAAACTCACGATTTATAATAGCCCATTTTCCCCTCCTTCAACGTATTGTCAATTAGTGTGGGGTGACATTACAAAATTTAATTTACACATGAGTTGAGTCTGCTTCAGAAAAACGAAGTTGCCACATAGCAAATGCTCACTATGACGCCCATACTGGAAAGATATTTTGGACCCTTAGGATCTGCCCACTTGCGAATTTCTACAATCTCACCCGCGTTCTAAAATGCCAAAAATACTTCCGAAGTAACAACCACAGTTTAATGACGTTGTGCAATCTGAATATACCCAAAGCTATTTCATTCAACACAAGGAAAAGAAACAAATGGCTCGTTCCTTTTTCGCGCACGAAATATGGAATGAGCAGCCTGTCATACCATTTGCCATGCTTGCTCAATGAACTTCAAAGAAATGGCATTTATTTAGAAAATTCTTCATGGAATTCAACCAATTGGTTATGTACTTGGGCACTTGTCTTCAGGGCAGTAGTGGGTGTTATGCCATCACTACCAAACAGTTTGTCAGTTACATATACTGTTCTGAAATTATCAGTTTTTTCGACGTTGACTTGTTCAACTGCTTTTTTTTGTTTCAGCACAGTTATGATGGATAGATGTGAATGCTTAATATCCCATACAGCGTATACAAATTTGTCCCATTCATGTGAAATAATCTGTGCACAGTCATTACTGTACATTATATCTGCTTCCGTGATGCACTATTCGACATTTTCTGTTCTGTGCAACCGAACAGTGTACAGGATAATTGCCATGTATTACTTTTGTTATACATCTTTACTTTTTTAAACTGCTCTAATACATGTGAGCACCAGAAAAGTTTAGTTGAAATGTAGAACAGGAGATGTTTGTATGAATGACACGTTGTTTTCTTTGGCTGTCAGGAATGGGGCAAGAACCTTTCAAAAGCTGCTTGACAGCAGCTTTTTGTTCTCGTTTTCGTGTTCGTTATCTTGCTGTAACGAATGCCAAATAAACTGATAGATAGATAGATAGATAGATAGATAGATAGATAGATAGATAGATAGATAGATAGATAGATAGATAGATAGATAGATAGATAGATAGATAGATAGATAGATAGATAGAATAGATAGATAGATAGATAGATAGATAGATAGATAGATAGATAGATAGATAGATAGATAGATAGATAGATAGATAGATAGATAGATAGATAGATAGATACTGGTTATGAAATGCACGTAACCTCCCGCTACCCCACTTGAGAACTGCTCCATTGCGTAACTTGTCTCCTCCGCCCCCAGCACAATTACCCGGTGATGTTATCTCACGATGGCAAGTTTCATGCGTCAGTGTGACATAGTTCACCTACTTTTTTGTTGCAGCAACGCGCTATTTTGAATTTAATGACACTTGATTGGTACCATTTCTTTGTGCTTTAGTTGTTTGTAAAACAGTCGGTTTTTATGCCAGCGCGTCAGACTATAGGCAAACTTGTTGATATGTGGGGTTTTAAGTCCCAAAACCACTATATGATTATGAGAGACGCCGATATAGGCAAACTTGTAAAGGAATAAAAGAATGGGTAACGCTCGAATTCCTACCTTGGCTTGTTTGGCGCAACCTTCTACTTGAAGGACATGAAAACTTGTTTCCAATGGGACGGGTTTCAAATTTAAATTCTTGACAATCTCATCCGGAACAGAGGTTATCTTCAGAGATCTGTCTAGCGTGAAGGAAACATTCAGACTACGAGTATCATCAACTGGCACATAAAACACAACGTCCAATGGTGTACTGAAAGTGGAAAATATTTTTATTTAGTATGTGCCTTACAGATAACTACGCTTCGAAGATTCATTTCTCATTTTTATCAAGAGCTGCTTAAAATGCACGTGGAAGTAATTTCTGTGGCCACCACCTATTTAGACGTCCGCAAAGCTGGTACACAGGGTGCTTCACAATTCTGATTACACACAACTTTTTACTTATGTATCAGATAACTACGCGATAGTTTCCGATTCACCTGTCAATAACGACACACGGTGCAGGGCCTAGCTAGTTCACCTAAACCTCCACGGCATACAGTACTGCCAAGACCAGTAGGTGCTCATTCTTCCTGAATTACATTTTGTTGTTTCATCATCCACTCATTTTGCTCTCGGATTCCATATCCGCAAATGGCATGAACGTGCATATTTCAGAAATTATGCTGGTATCCGGAACGAAATAGAAATTTTGGCCAAGTGATTGTTTTTGTAAGGTGATAGCGTTAAGGAGCTCGCGTGGCAGAATATACAGCCTTTGCGGCATTGTCCGTCATCGAAATGTTGAGATTGACACAAAAAACAAAACATAAAATCTCGGTGTAATTCGAAATTTCTTACTGAAAAAAAATACTCACATGGTCCCTGCAATAAGCTTTTTTTCATTTTTTGTCCTGATGTGCAGAACATCCCCACCCCGTCATGATATATTGGTGCATCTGACGTGGTTTACTTACTGCCTGAGGGATCGGAGAAAATGCTAGCTTTTGGCCCGCAACCGGTAATCCAGTGCCTCCACGATCAGCAAACTTTTCGTCAAGACAAGGTGGCATGTGACGGCGTCGTTGCGTGACGTTATGTGACGTCTTATTAGTATCACGGTTTGTCCATGGTGACTTCACCCATTTTACTAATATGTGACGTCATCACGTAAAGGGTAATATTTTTTTTTCATCACTCGTGTTGACGCGCTGACGGTAAGTCATCGCGTTTGAGGAGACATCTAAGGCATCATCGTATTAAGGCCTCAATAATGTAGTGTTGAAAGCAAAATTACGTAGCTTCACCCCGCCGCGGTGGTCTAGTGGCTAAGGTACTCGGCTGCTGACCCGCAGGTCGCGGGTTCGAATCCCGGCTGCGGCGGCTGCATTTCCGATGGAGGCGGAAATGTTGTAGGCCCGTGTGCTCAGATTTGGGTGCACGTTGAAGAACCCCAGGTGGTCTAAATTTGCGGAGCCCTCCACTACGGCGTCTCTCATAATCATATAGTGGTTTTGGGACGTTAAACCCCACATATCAATCAATCAATCAAAATTACGTAGCTTTGGGTTGGGATGGGAATTGAACTAGACCCTTAGATGACTTATGGCGGATTCCCCTCGAAGATCGGTGAATCTTGGAACATTCGTATTGCACCAAGCCTCATCTGCCAGTGGGAGACGTGTATGCATGGTCCGAGTGTGGACGCCCCGAAAGTTGTTCGTGCACACGTAACGCAGACCGGCTCCGGAAGTTCTTCGACGTTGCCGATAACGAGGAGCTTTAGAATAGCGCACCGCGAGCCCTTGCTGTGCGGTCACTGCCACTGCGCATGCGTCGTAGCGCGAGTCGCCGTTCGCGATCGCCGACCGGATGCTAAAAATCCGAAATTGAGTGCGGTAATGGCGGCCCGCATGTGGCCCGCAAGCACTGGTTTCGAGGCTACGGGCGGTGATGGCGGCCTGCATGTGGTGCGCAAGCGTTGGTTTCGAAGTTACGGTGCCGCTGTGATCGTGCGTTGCGGATCGCAGCAGGGCAAACGCTATTCTAAATCTTGTATGGCGCCCGCTACGCCCGCTACACCCACAGCACTTGCAAACGGTATTCTAAAACTCCATAATGTTCGCGTTGCGTACAGTTTGGGAAGTCTTCTTTAAACATTTCGTTTAGCACGCACGGTTCTTTGTCAGTGCTACTGCTATGACTGCCCCCCTTCGCCTGCCAGAACTTGTGTTAACCAGCCACTTGCGTTTCAGAGTCAAACGACGTAGAGTAAACAAGTACACAGGGGGATCGTACAGTGCCTAAAAAAAATGCTGAAAACAATCCAAGCACCCGTATGCACTGAAAATGGCGTGACCGCGATGCCTGTGTTCCAGTGAAATGTGCCCCTGACAGGTGTAGTAATGCTGAGTGCTCTTTCGAGGAATGGGTTGCTCCGAATCTACACCCATGTTCAGAAATTCTGGACATTAGAGTTACTGTGTATGCTATACCTTTAGGTAGCATATACAGTAACTCTAATGTCCAGGATTTGATATCCAGAATGTTGATGTCCAGCAGAGTTACTGTATATGCTACCTAAATGTAGCATATACAGTAACTCTACTGGACATCAACAACTAGCGCCATCTGTTGGGTTCGCTGCTAAATGGCATCGTAACTCAACTGAAGACGACCTTTAAACATTCGTCGCAGCCGAACGCTTGAGTGTATGCTAAAATCACTCAGTATATATAATCTGAGCGTAATTATCTCATAATGAGAGAAATATATTGAAACCGATGACAGGAAGGGCAGCACTCCCTTTCAAAAGAAGACTTTTCCAAGCCCAGCCAAATGACTTGTGCGCTTGAATTAATTAAAAAAAACACTTGACTCATAATCGAGCAACCAACCGACCGCTCGTCGTATGACTTGCGCTTATAAGTGAGTGATCACGGTTCTTTCTTGGTCACGATAGTCGACATCGAACTGCTTTTTTTTTATGTTTGGCCACTTTGTCTGCCACGTGGCGTAAGTTATCGCGCCAGTTTCGAAAGTTCAAGGTTTGTACGCCACGCGGTGTGAAAACCGGCGAACTAAAAGTGATGTCCCGAATTCCTGGGTATGGGTGGAACCTGGATTCTCGACCCAGGAGCAAAAAAACTTGCTTCAGCTCGACAAGTGTAATTCGCTAATATGCTATAATACACACAGGCTAGATCCCCAACGCCCCGCTACAGGGTTCTTGGAAGCTGCAGGCTGATTGGTTCGCGTGTTGCGTGAGCAGGTGCCAGCCACGCTTTCATTCCAGCATGCATGGCAACATCCAGGACGGTGCTGCATGCGCGCCAAATCAGATGCAAAAAGGTGTGCGCTGAGGCGATATAGTCTCGGAAAGCTGCGTGGGTTGAATTGAAGGCCCGTGAAACAAACTTCAGGTACTGCACTGACACAAGTTGTATCGATTCGTTAAGCAGCAACGCGGGAAGCGGTAATCAACACAGATGTATGCAAGGAAGGACAACACGTCGGGATCCGGATATCGGTAAGTTGAGGTCGCACTACTGTATGGTCTGCCATACACGGTACAGCGTCACGTTGAGTCACAACCGAGAGACTCTGACATATAAAAGCTTTGTGCAAGCGCACTAGATAAATGCGCACGACGAGAAAAATGAATAAGCGTGCAGTAAGCCTCGCAAGGCTTGAAACTATGAAACCGATTTATTCTGGTTTCTTTCTAGGTCGTTTTTATACTCTAACTGGGAGATACCTTTAGATCGCTGCTGTGCTTTAGCTAGGTGATGCTAGGTTTTTTACGGAACGCTGACGGTACAGGCTGGTTTGAGGGCCACGGGACGGCTTTATGCTCTCCCATGTTTGAGTACCACGTACTCTATAAATAATTCACAGCTTTTTTTAAACACACGGCTTTGTGTTCTACCATAGTAGAGTACCTAGTACTCCATGTTAATTCTCAGCGTGGAGAGGTTCGAGTCGAAGCTCAGACAGTCGCAGACACGACATGCATGTCGAAACTGCCGAGACAGAACCTAGCACTGAAACCAGTGCTAGCACCTCTCCTAGATTTACGGGGTCGTCGTCATTTACGCAGGTCTTCATCCCTTCAACGTCATCTGACAGTTGCGGTTGCATTCCGTTCCATATATTCTCTCGTAGCACGTAATCGGGGTCTTGTGCTCACAATTGTCGCTGCGCTACCATTTGTTGGGATAACTGTTGCACCCATCATTTTTAGGGGACCAGTGCTGAGTAGGAGGAGTTACTCAATGATGATGATGATGTTGATTCTTGTTATTGTGGGGCACAACCACAAAGAAAGATCGGCCAAGAACCGGGTGGCAGGATGTTTAGGTAAAAGGTTTGTGGTTTTACAAACACAGAGTAATTTCACCCAATCTTCGTGGCGCATAACTGTTTATGATGATGATCGTTTTATGGCTCGCCAGTCAAGGAGATATAACGTAAACATCTACACATCGTTAAAGAACTTACAGTGCAAAAGTTCGAATTTTCTTGGCCGAGAATAGCTGTTTTTGCGAGCTATATTTCGCCAAATGTTTTAAAAACGCGAGTGACGTGCGCTTTCAATACGATTGAACACTATTTGATCGCACGAAGTGTTGATTTCTTTCTACCATAGTATCGCCAACTGATTACGTGTTTTCCGAATGAAATATGTTATGGGGAGCCATGGAAACAGTCATGAAGCTTGAACTTTACGTTGACACATCCGATTTTTATAGCTAGGGCGAAGTTGAACACGCAATATGTTCTATACTTAAATGCGCATTCGCGCAGGATAACTTATTACACACCACTAAGATATTTTTGCTGTATTGCACGCCATTTTTTCTTCTTTAGTGCATTGGTCGTAAGGTATTATTTGTGTGTTTGTCTGGCAATGTCACCTTCTGTATCATCTTAAGTATTATTTTTTATTCGCTTATAGCAAAAGATGTTACGGGATCACAATAGGGCCGTAATTGTCCACGCCACCACCTTCGCCAACAGTGTCTTCATGGTTATCGCACGAAATAAAAAAGAAATAGAAGTACAACAAAACAAACTTGGAGGTCACTCGAGCTTCGCTTCAAAGGGTAGAATGTGATAGCGTAGTCAGGCCCGCTGTGCATCTCATCCTCTAAAGCTATCATGGCATCGGTTCTCAACGCATGCCAGTACCGTGTCACAAGGAACCAAACATCTGTGTGCGTGACATCGGACGTTTCAGACTGCACTGGTATGCCTACAACAGTACAGTTGCGCAGTGCCAACTGCACCATATTTTTTGTTTGTTTGCAAATCAGCGTGAAAAGCGTTCGTAAGGCAACACGTGAAACTGCGCTGCTGTGCCCTTTGTTGAAGCTTTTGCTCATGATGATCCAGTATGTAAGAGTGTTTTGTAACAGGTGGGCTTTCGAATCACTAATCTGATGCGGAATTCACATGTTGACATGCAAAATAACACCCTCCTCCCACCTGTTTCCTCTCAAGCAGAAAGGAAACAACCCCCGCCCGTCCTTAACGGTGATGAACACCGCAAGGGGTGCCTAAAAAGCAACTGAAAACATTTATTTAGGCGCTGTCATCCTCGCTGGCGCGCGTGCCATCTCGGCAGCCACCAGCGAAGTGCTCGTATGCTCTTGCGTGCTACAAAAGCGAAGAGACTGGGTTGAGTTTCCCTGGAGCGACCGTGTTCTCTTACAGCAATGTTTTATAATGTATAGTTGCGTAATATTGTACGAAAAAGAGTTAGATGCCAGCCTCACTTCGTATAACATTACAATTTCTTGGTATCAGAGTCATTGCTTCAACTTAGTGGTGAAACTGTGACTTTTTTCACAGCTTTTTATAACAGTGGTGTAGCTCTATAGCGGCACCCGAACATTCCAAGCGGGAGGTTTTGGGTTCTATTCTCACTTCAATCAAAATATTTTATTTCTTTTATTTGCACATATCCTAGTTTTATTTGGTTGTTGACAACCCCGGTTTTTTTCTGCTCACAACTAATTACACCAGCACTGACGACCACATCAACATTTATGCGAAAGGAGCTTTTTTGACAGGCTGGTTAACAATCCTTCTCTTCAAAACAGGATTAAAAACCCGGGCCCTTTGCGCGGAAGTTTAGTGTTTTACCATAGAGGCTCGCTAGTGTTTGAAACTCTCGCAAAAAGGCCGAATACGGCCATTATGTCCGGCAAGCATATGCGCTAACATATTCGCTGTGATCAATAACAAATCGCACACAATCGCAGTGCTACGGTCTGAAACAATCACATTGCATGCAAAACATCGTGGCGTGGTCGACAGCAGGAGGTAAGGTTCGGTAAGTGAAGCCTAACCGCATAAAAAATGCGCTTGGAGGACTCTTGAGCTCCGCCTTTGAAGAGCCTCTCACCAGCCCCTAAAAAAATCCGTATTATTCTCTTGACGTTTCTCGTTTGTCTTGCACACTTTCTGACGTAGAACCATGATTGTGAGCGTATTCATGAGATGAACGTATTCGTGAATGGCTACTCTACGATTGGCTACTGCGCGCGCTTTCCCTGAGTGTGCTGTCGTCGGTGTTTCCCGCTAGCCGTCGGCATAGTTCTCGAATGAGTGCCTCTCTCAGTTTCCTGGATAGTCGCCATATATGGTGGGTTGTTGGTGGGCCATGGACGGAGCAGAGCAGTGAGTGCGCTGAAAACACTTGCACTCGGCTTCCTTGGCTCGCGTTTCGTCGGTGTTACCCGCGTGCCGTCTTCATTCTCGAACGCGATCAGACGCATGCACCGTGGGACGGACGGACACTCGAACGGATTGGGCGGATGGGCGCTTCGCCCCGCTCATCATCATTCACTCCGTGGGTATGTTGTGCTTTCGTTGGGTTAGAGCCTTTTGAAATTCTGAGAGCCGTGATACTGTAAGTCGTTTGAGATTCAGCAGATGGTAGCCTGCACTCTTTCCTGTCTCTCTTGTTTTCCTTCAAGTTTGTGCAGCAATTCAATTTTTCAAAAATTTCTCAAGTACGGTGCACCCTTTAAGCTACTGCCCCGAACAGGTGCAGTAGCTTGAAAACAGGTTCTAAGCTCAAGTCCTTGTGTGCTGTGGTTTAAACGTCTCCCCTAGTAAAGCTGAAATTTTCAAAAGCTCAACATATGCGCTTGCAAACCCACGCATGAATGTACAAAATGACTACAGCCCCGGTGGCCATGGTGCTCGACTGGTGCCCTTCATGTCGCGGGATGGAATCCCGGCTAGGGCAGCCACATTTGCAAAGTAGGCGGAAAGGCTCCAGGCCCGTGCACTTGAATTAAGGCAAGCGCGTTAATGGATCCCGGGTGGTAAGAATTAACAGAGTCTTCACTAAGTCGTCTTTCATAATCATGTTGTGGTTTTGGAACGTTAAACTTCATCAGTTATAATTATTACTACATAACAGCCAGTTGTATCCCCTTCCCCCTCCCCCACTTCACCCGAAAAAGAATACGGGCTATGCCCTTGGTTAAAGCGTGGTCCACTTTCTAGAAAGGACATAATGCCTTCGTGATTTCGTTCAGGCGATGTAAATGAGCGCAGCCGCACCCAATGCTATCCTCCAACAAGGCCAACTCGCGTGGCCAGAGACTTTTGTCCAGCCAAAAAAAAATTTCGCCCACTAGCCACTTTATGGCCTTTCGCTGTCGTATTGACGCTTGATACTGGCTCTGACAAACTGGTCGGTTGCAGTGTTGGTTTGCCATGCGACGTTCAGTGATTGGCGTTCATGCGATTCGTGTCAACGATGAATTTTCTCTGGTATTTGTCGCATGATCCAAGCGCCTTCTCACTACTATCGTACTAGCGACCTCACTGAAAGCTATATAGCGAGAGATGACAAGACGACAAGAAAGGCAAGGAGATGCGTCCCTTCATCAGGACTTGTCAAGACCGTGAGTGCTTCCTTTGCTTTTAGGGGTGAACCTCATTAAGGCCCACAATGGTGATTTTTCGAGGTCAGTGAATCTCAATGAAATTCACTGGGTACGTTCATTTGCACGTTTGCACCAGTCATGCCAAATTGCAGGCTTGAGAGTTTCGCAGATTCTTTTCAAATGAATTTTATAGCTTGCCTCGATACGCTCACCTCGCTTGCCAGAATTAACGGCAACACTGTGAGACGTTGAGTTTTGCCTGGTGGAAGTAACGAACTGATGGGCCATCGCAGCGCCTGCTTATCTTTTATGAATTGTGTGGGTTTGGCCGGTGCTTCCTTGGTTGAGCACTCGATTTCCTTTTCCGTGTTGGTGGGCGTGCGATAGGTGTCAAGTGGTGTTGCGTTATGAGCTACACACGATTCGCCATATATTCACCATAACAGCGTAAGCGTTTTAGCCGATCGCCGTGGATGGCGTCGACAGGTACTGCCATCTGGTGGGCATTATGTGCAATCAGGCAGGTTCCGGCAGTTTTAAGCAAATCTTTACGTCACACGTAGAAGCGCACTCGCGATTGTGTTTTGGCTTTGGTAGTGTAGTTTTTTGGTAATTAAAAAGTATTTTCGAATTTTTAAGCATTTCAGTTATCGAGCACGTGAGGAGAGTGTCTAAGGAACATAGAAGCACCATTATTCAGGCATGCACGACAAATCGCCGGAGTTGGCCTTTAGGCCGTGGGTTGTGCGTCCTCTATGTATGTAGTAGTAGTAGGTAGCTACCTCTCGTTTAGTCCTTGGAATGTCCGCTGGATGGTGGTACTTGTATGATGAAAAGATGCGAGATGGCGGTACTTGGAGTGGTAACTAGACGGATGGACGGACGAACGGACAATTCACGGTTTACCGATAAAACCATCCGAAACTTCGCCCCACTCATCATCATCATTCACTCTGTGGATACGCTGAGATTGCTATTTTTTCCTCCGAATGAGCGCCTTGCTTTCAGCGTGATCTGGAGTGCGCGCGCGTGCACGGGGCGCATGCAGCAGCGAGCCACGGTATACACCTCACGATGCTCATATAAGCCAATTGCCGTGGACTTTGGTATGTAGCACATAAACCCAGGTATATGGCATCGAATAAAATGCCGCGGAGATTCTTCATTCGCAGCATTTGATTTGATGAAGTGAGAAGGCGCTTGGAAAGAGGAACAGAGAACTCTTTCCAACTGACTTCTAGAATTAATTCAAAACTCCCGGCCTCGTGTAGTGCTATAATATTTTGCTTGCGAGTTCTTGAGAGCTTCGTCTGCCGATAGGCAGCGTTTTTTTTTACCATGCTCAAAAAAGTGTTCCTGGGCCCTTTTACAACCGTAAAAAACTTTCTGCGCACACTTGCTTCGAGTTGTGCTGATCAGCTCTCATTTGCAGTGTTTCCTCGGTTTTCGTTGCTTCTGGTCGAAATTGACTTCAAAAAAACATAGCAAGTGGTTTTATGTCGTAGCATCTCGATGTATTGTGCGGAAGTACTGGTTGCAGCATACCAAGTCACCGTCGTTCAAACAGTAAAACCGTATAGGACAAGTAGCGGGTGCCATAGCCTTACCACCTTCGAACAAAGTTCATTCTACGTTAGCACTTCAAAGACAAACTTCGTGTTTCAAAAAGACAGACTTACTCGATATTGTGCCGTTCAAAGAATAATGTTGTGACATGTTGATCCTCGTGCTTATGGGGGCAAGTAATCATGTATGCCTTGTACGTAATGTCGTGACCAGCCTGCAATATAACGTCTTATCGAAGCAGTTCAGTGCAATTAAACCGTAAAAGTGAATTTAAGTTGAAGACAACTGAAGGCCTGAAAACGCAGTTGCTGTTCTATGGTATGCATCTGTAAACGACTTCCCGAGGAGCCTCCAAAGAACATATTTCACAAGAGACTATATGAAAGAGCGCTTGCTTTTCACTGCACACCTCTTGAATGCGAATAAATTCACTGTTTTTATGTTTATTTTGGAAGTGACGAAATTTCAAATGTGCGACGTGATGCATACTGCCAGTGCAATTGCGTTCTTATATTGCATTAACTGTTTAAAATTGCACAACACAGCACCAGAACTAATGGTACTCAAAGATTTGCCAATACACGATGTTTGTTGTCGAACATAAACTGTAACATGAGCTTAAATGTTTAAAATATGGCGATAATGACTGACAACTAATCTAAACATGAGTTTTCAACATGCAATCTTCAGTATATAAGTTTTGGCCTAAGCCACGTTGCCCTAACTTCTAGCCAAGCCTGGCCTTGTGGTGCACTGTAGAGGACAAGATCATCTCTTGTGGCGGTTTGATAAATGTCTACCCATCCCACCAGCAATGTCACCGTATGACTTCACAACAGACATATGCCACCAGCAATGTCGCATTATCACTTAACAACATACATATGGCTACTGTCATCCCAAATAAAGCTTACGCCGTTGTCAGCCGCACTTTCACCCAGAGTCTCCGAACGCTATCTGTACTGCATAGAACAGTTGCTCGCCGTCATTCCATAGTCACCAGTCCCGCTAACTGTCAGCTTTCCGCGCGTCGTCCCTCCGCTCCAAGCCATCACCCATCGCCTCCAGTGAAGCAAGTCCTAAGTATTTTCCAGAAAAACTATGCCCTTCCCGGAGACGATGTTGCATGGGAAACTCGATCTGGAATTCTGCTCACTTCACCGCCGACTAGGCACAGCCAAACCTAGTTCTGGAACTGTGTCATCACGAAAGTACACTGGGCTTTGAGTTCTGGTCGTCTGGCTCCACCCTCATTTGCTGTGCGTCCGGTGCAAGCCAACGTGAAGTGCCACGCACCTGTGTCGTTCCACAAGGCGCACAATGGAGCTTATGCTGCATCGACGCCGTTTGAGTGCAGTTACAGGCAACCAAGAAAACAACTGGGACGTCATAATTTCGCGATTGGTCATATTCTATGTATGAGTGTACTGCACTGTAACTTCGCTCATGGCAAGGGTGCCGTGAGCCATGGTCCACAAAAGTCGGTAGACTCATGGACTTGGCACAGTGAAACTGTTTGGCGCCGACTACTACATGTACCCCAAAGTACACACTGCGCCATAAATCTGTCTAAGTATCGCAATTACGGAAGCATACAGTATGCTATTATTCGTCATGCTGTGAAGTGTCGTGGTGCCCGCTAAACCCCTGGAGGGCGTTGTGTGCACCTTGTTGACGCTGTGGCTGATGACAGTGATGAATTATGGCCAAGTTTCTTGTAAAAGCTATAAACCACGTACTCGCTATGCGATTTTCAGACGCCTGGTCAGTTTCCTATTATTCTGCACTACATTATATCTGCTAACATGATTCTTTGCCAGTCATAATGCCTCTATAGCGTCTTTCTGCATCGGAGTTCTAAGAACCGGCGTTGCTCCTAGTTACAATACTCGACATCCACGTAAACTGCCTGGTTTGAAATTCAGTGTGATCCTGCTCATTCTGTGTTCGTTGTGCGCGACCGTGGCTAGAGACGCCGGCGGCGGCAGGCAACTACGTTGCTAAAAGCAGCTGTTCTGATATGGCAGGTTTCCGATTGCAACATGCTTCGCGTTGTAGTTTATCAGGAGCTTTAGACCGTGCGACATGCTGCTTGAATAACGCACAACACAAATAAAGGCAACGCGCGCAGTTTTCATGTGGAGCGCATTGATTCCGTGGTGTGTGATAAGAAACATGATCATCGCACGATCATCACGTTCTCTCCATTGACGCTCGAGCAATCGCACGAAAATATTTTAGTAGGAATAGCGACACACATACACTCCCCAAGAAACTTGAGTACGACTGCGGGAATGCACCGAGAATCTGGTGCCCTAACCGTTATCAGTGTTTTTGTTATCAAAAAATATAGTGCAATAAAGCTCTTATAGGGCCGCACTTCTTGCCATGCGTTTGCAGCTTACGGCAAAAGGCTGAAATTACAATCGGTTCAATCAGCGACGAACAGCTCGACTTTTCCCGATGGTATGCAGGTGTTGACCGTCAGAACGTTTGCTGGGAAATCTCTTCATGGGGTGCTGTATTTCGGTAAAGGTAACCCTGAACAGGAGGACACAGTGGCCTCGAGACGCTGCGCTTTAGTTTTTTTTAATATAGCTTCAAGATTCGTCGTTTCTTGCTTTAAAATGTATTGCTCCGCCTGATAGACTTCTGTATATGCTTTCCTTTCCAACTCCGGCCTTTCCACAAAATTCAATCACATCCACAGATACACGCTTCATTTTCCATAGATAAATGACCGCATCTCCTTTTCTTCACTTCCTTAATAAAAATGGCCTCGCAAACAGGGATTGCAGAAGAGAGTTCTTTAGAAAAACGTGTTAGGTTACACAAATATTTAAAATGAAATGCATAAATTATAATCTACTGGACCACATGGCACAAAGGAAAAAAGAAAGTCCTTAGATACAAATGATGGGCTATACCTCATGTAGTATGATTAAGCTAGAATGCAAATAAATATTCTGTGTACAGGGCATGGTCCGTGATAGACATAATATTATGGGGATATTTTCAATCAAACTATTATCTAAACAAAGTTTGTAGACATACGTTTGTGTCAGTGGGCACGCAACAAACTTAACAGTTTCGCGAACAGCCCACGATAAAAAAAGTGCATATACGCTCGACGTACCGGCAATTAGGGTAAAACAATTGTAAACTACAGCGCTAAACTTTTATACGTATCAATAACTGATACAACAATAAACTACATATTTTAATGCCATTGCACTGATTGCACGATGATAACTGGCTGGTATGAAACTTTCAGTGCTGTTCGCGCCAGTGTGAGCACGTCTTATCGTTGCCATTACTCCGAACAGCAGGGCGTGCTTCCCATTAGAGCGCAAAAGAGCCTTATCGTTTAAAGCTGGCGGTCATGAGAACAGACTGGTCATATGCTCGGACCTTGGCTACAGAATAGAGGCCAAAGCGTCTGTTGCTTGGAAAGACTTCGCGTGTAATTTCAAGTGAGCTTCTTTCACGTTATGACCGACATATTATTTAAAAACGATATTGTGTCGTAATTAGAGACATTGCAGCATGGTAAACTTGCGACTTTCATATATACTGCTAGAATGTGCATTTTATCAGCACTGCACTGAAGTGGGCTGCAAATGAAAAAAAACATTTGGTGAAACGCCGCAGGCTAGAACGTGATGCTCTTGCTTGATGTCTGACAAGCTGTATTCTTGTGAAGTCCCTGGTTCTTCTGAAACTGGGCCTTGAAGTCTTCGAGTCAGCGCTTCTGTCATGTGCCGTCGTCGTCGTCGTAGACTTCACGGCGTCTGCTCTTTGACGTAGTGCTGCGGGGAGGGAAATCGATTAGCGAAATCGCAGCCTGCTGATTAGTCTTTGCACTTTACAATCAGCCAACAAACAAACAAAATGACAGGGTACACTCGACACTTACAACAACGTTCATGCAAAATGCTGTCATTTGAAGGAGTTTTTCTTGTTCTAAGAGCTTTCTCAGTCGTTCTCAACCTCATTCGTTTGACTCGGAAGAACCGCAACACATAGGTTTTCCTCCTGAGGACGAAGTACTGAAGCACATCTTAAGAAAATGAAGCACCATGATGCTTTTGCCGCAGAAATAAGGTGCTGGCAAGGTGGATTAGATATTTTTCAAACAAAACAATTTGTTACCAGTACTAATATGGGGCGAAAAAGTGAAAAATAGCACACAAACTCGATAAGAATTTGCTATAGAGCAAAATATGATAAGCAAAACATTAAGGTGCAGCAAAAGAGGGTAGCGAGTAGATAACGGAGTTATCCGACAACCCGTCAGACACCAAGAAAGAAATAGTCTTGGGCAGGTCACCTAAAGCACAGCAAATCTAACCACTTCTTAGTTAGATTGCTACATTTCAAAGTACGGTATCGGACACATATAGCTGAGGATGGTCAAGGGCTAGAAGGCAAAATTGGGAAGTTCGCAGGCATGTAATGCACTGAAGTCAAGTGGGGGATTAGGCTAGTTAGCGTTTTATAATGAAACTGCTCAGCGCCAAAATTAGACAATGCACACAGAAAAAACGAGGACCTGTGCAGCCTGCGCTGGTCCTCGTCTTTTCTGCGTGCATTTTCTTTTTTTTTTGCGTTGAGCGGTTAAACATATAACGAAACCGTGCCGCTTACACAGGACGAGGTAAATTGATTGGTAGATGCTTTCGTCCTTCAGTGGGCATAAAATAGGCTGAAGGTAACTCTGGCGGCTTTTTCTGCTAAAGATGCTCGTCGAAATATTTGGCATGTGTGTCACGTGCTGGTTTATCCCACCTGCCTGACAGATAACGCGGTGACATGGCATGTCTTATAGCACAGTAAAGTGAAGCCTGTACAGCACTGTCGGCTAAATTACGAGTTCACTGCCTTCCTAAACACGTTATATTCTCTTCACTTGACAAGGCTTGAAGGATTTCTATATTTCTATCACAATAAACGACAGAAGTTACCTGAATAATAAATTCAAATAGCCTTCTGCCTAAGCGTCATCCACTGCGTTTTGCACGGATTCAAAATCATTCATCCTCAGTGGCAGGTATGGAAGAATGTCAGCTTTGTGGTTTCTGGAGGTTCGACCTTAGGAATTATTACTATATCATTTAAGCCTCTAGTTAGAGGCACATTTATGCGTTGAAGCTCTGTATGAATATTTCTTACATGCTGGGGTTGCTGGGCTGTATACATCAGATGGGTTTGCAATAACGAGGTGGCGAAGTGAAAGCGTACATACACGACATCTAAGAAACAGTAAGCTTAACTGCATACTTGGAATCTTTTGTGGGCCTTGATGTTCTAGTTTGGGGGAGATGCCTTTCTATGAGTCAACGCCCCTTATTACACCAGTCATTGGAAGTCGCCCCTAAGGCACCGAATTTGTACACAGTAGGCGAGATTCTTAACCCTGTCATGAAGTTTTTCTTCACGTTTTCACACAATAACTTGTCGCTTACTTGCAGTTCAAGTTGAACATGCTTCGCCAGATATACTTGGCCGACAGCTGTCCCATCTCGGTGTCTAGAAGAGCGCAGTTGAGACCATTTTTCTTCGCATAGCTTGCCTTTATTGAGAAGATAAAAACAAAATCACAAGTCTGCCAGACATGGTAAATACAATCACAACATACTATACTTGCGTGTTCGTTAACAAAGAACCACAGTGGTTTAAGGGTCGGCAACCACAGGTAAATCTCGATATAACGAATTAGAGAAAGTCAACAATTTACCTCGTTCTATCAAAACCTCATAACATTGAAATTACATAATCTATGCAAATTGAAGTGGCTAAATGCCTCTTCTTTTTTTCCTCTGGAAGTGCTGAAAGAATTTTCACATCATAATGCAGTACGAAAATTTGATTCAGTAAGTAAAAAGAAGTTTCCTCAACCTGAGCTTTATGGGGAGCAAGCGAAGTGCTCTTGACAGCGGCTGAAACTTGAGCGCGAAAACGAAAAAAACGCAAGTCAGACGTGCTATTGTATATAATGTAGGATATTACTTTTTCTAAAACTGTATGAAACCCAAATATATGATGACTGGGCCTAGCCGAAGTTTTAATTTATGGTGCCCGTCTTCCTCTGGAGCAGCACTGTGGTGTCGTTATATTAAAATTTCAGATAACACGCTTCGTTATGTTCAGATTACAAATACATGATGTTCTTTGGCCTTAAACTTTTGGGTATTGACCTACTTCGCTATATAGGAAATGTAGTTCAACTGAATTTCATTATATCAAGGTTTACCTGTATATAAGTTGAACGACTTTTAGTGCAGTAACCACTCTCGCACCCATCAATTGCCACAATCATTGCGAAATTTTCGGGAGGGCTATCCTCTTTATCTAAATAGCCCCTTCCTTCCCTTTCACCCGTTTTCCTGTTTTCCTTCCTTGCTGGCATGATTCCTATTTTACTCATTCACTTGTGGGGTTGAGGAGGAGTGAGAAAATGGTCATGCAAGTACTGCTAACGAAGGCAGTTACGTGGGCCGTACCCAGTAACTTTTTTCGAGGGGTGTGTATGTGATTGATTGATTGATTGATTGATTGATTTGTGGTGTTTAACGTCCCAAAACCAACATATGATTATGAGAGACGCCGCAGTGGAGGGCTCCGGAAAATTCGACCACCTGGGGTTCTTTAACGTGCACCCAAATCTGAGTACACGGGCCTAGGGGTGTATATGTGTAAAACGGCCAACTTTGGCAACAGCTAACTTTGGCAACAGGTGGTCTATGCGGAGACACGTAAATACTTTGGTATCACCGGAACAGTTAAAGCATAAAAAAATTTTGAGGGGGTGTCAGGACCTCCTCAACCGCCACCAGGTTACAGCCGTTGTCGTTATAACTTTGAATAGCCACATTCAACTTAAGGAAGCGCTGAATTTAGCGACGTTCCTATATAGTTCAACAATTTTCTTGTTCGAGTTAGCTGATAAATGCTTTGTTTCTCATTTGAGCAGCATGCCTCTTTTCACCGCGGTACACGTGCGTAGTCTTGTCTCGCATTTCACGTGTGCTCGGCGCTTCACGGGCGGTCATAATTAGTGCTTGCCCCCTTGTTTAGCTCCTTGATTACTAATGGAGCTGCGGTGAGCTGTAGGGGGGCCATGTGTGGCACATGTGATATATATATATATATATATATATATATATATATATATATATATATATATATATATATATATTCATTACAAGTCCGAACATAACTGAGTGCGAAGCAGTTTTAGTGACGTTTTGATCGGGGTCCGAACTTCATCAGAATAAAGTGTGTAGCAATATTGCCGTTAATATACACATGTCCATATCAATCACAGTGAAGATACGCCAACCACAACTGATATATAAACGTCATCGATGAAAATGTGTGAACAATCAAGAGAATCGCCGATGAAAATGAAACAATGAGGATGCTAAAAGTATACTCGTGTGAAAAAAAGTAAAATCGGAAAGCTAAAAGCACTAAATTACAAAGGCACAAAAACTTCAGAGTTCAACGAACAATGTAAGTACACTTATTTGCACTAAGTTGATTAGGGAGACCAACAAATTAATTTGCCAGCGCATTCATTTAAACCAGACGCGATAATATCAAACTTGTGAGCTAGGAAGGATTCCTGGGCTTCCCTGTCATAAGTAGAACGAAAGCCACATTCAAGCAACGTAACCTTGAGGTTATTAGAAGAGTTACCGGGGAGATGCACATGTTTTGATATGGGTAGGTGCGGCAACGTGTTAGCGTGAGATTTATTATTGTTAAATCGTATTCGGAAAGGGCCTTCTGGTTGTACGATGTACTGTTTGTCACATATTGTACATTCAAGCATATAAATTACATTTTTGGTGTTGAAATGTTGAAGACGCACTGGCGACCTGTTGGGAAGTGCACATATGGGAACATACCTTACAACGCGGTTTGTGATATGGACGCCATCCGATGGCGTTTTGGTGGGCACTCTTAGGTAATGATGAAGATGATAGTATGTAGCGAAGGTTTCTAGCTCGGCGGTTCACTACTCGGGGTGGTTCAGTAAAGATGTGTTTCATGCGCTCACTTTGCATGAGAATATTATGGTGCTTGTTAAGTGCAGCCGATACACGCAAAACTGATGCACAGTGGGTTAGCACCAGGTTTGTCTGGGATGGCGGAGTAGGTGGCTTCGCGGTACAGGGAAGCGTTCTGCGGTCACATGTATCTGCGCGCTAGATCACATCGTCAATCAATTGCGGTGGATACTTTAGCTTCAACAACGCGTTTTTAAGTGTTGCACAATATTTTTTGAAAGTTGGATGGGTTAGAGCAGATTCTTTTGAAGCGTAACGATTGGCTATACGGATTGCAGTGTTTAACATGGCTGCTGTCGAAATGCAAGTATTGTTGTCGATCTGTCGGCTTTCTATACAGCGCAATCGACAGTTTGTTGGCTAAAAGGGAAATTGTCACATCAAGAAAGTTAATGGTGTACACAGAATACGCACGATAAAATTATGTTTCGTGAGTATTTTTAAAATATTTTATGAATGAAATAAGCTCATGTTCACCATGTGGCTATATAAGGAACACGTCATCAATGAAGCGTTTGTAATAAAATAGTTTAAACGTCTGCTTTGTCAAACACTTATTTTCCTGTTGGCCCATAAAACTGTTTGCGTAATTTTCACCTATATGTGTGTGCCCATCGACATTCCACTGATTTGGATGCAGTGTGTATCATCAAATTGAAAGTTATTCAGATCTAAAATGGGTGTAAGCAGAGTTGATAATGTCCTGCTGTCAATAGGTTTCTCGTCCACCATTTCTTCGTAGGATTCGACGACAGCCCTGATGCCGTCAACATGCGGAATATTAGTATTCAGAGATGCTACATCAAGTGTTACCAATAGGGAGCTGTTAGGAATAGTGATGTTAAGCATATCGGGCAGGAAATGAGTAGTGTCTTTCACGAAAGACGGGAATGTAGCCGGGATATTGCTGATGAGGCAATCCACAAAACTGGATAAGTTTTCAATAACAGTACCTATGGCGGAAACAATAGAACGGCCAGGATTACCTTCCTTATGTATTTTTGGCAGCAGGGGAAGGCGACCAGTTTCCGGACTTAGTGGAAAGAGTGAACAAATAGCGTTTTCAGCCATTTTTCTCGGCAATGAGGTCTAGAATAGAACGTTTGACCAGTGACTTATGCTGTTCTATGGGGTCATGATCAAGTCATTTATAAAACCTGGTATATGATAGCTGCTAGTCGGCCACTACGGTATAATCAGACCTATTTATGACTATAACAGCACCACCCTTATCTGCTGGCTCTATGATAATGACAGTACAGGATGACAACGAATTCATGGCCTAAAGTTCGCCAGGAGAAAGATTGCGGTGAAAATGTAAGAATTCTTGATATACTTCCATAATGTCACGCTGAACAGCTTTCATTCTGTTATCTTTTCACCCACTTTCCATTCTTCACGTTTAAATTACTATTGGTTCTAATACCTTCCCCTATACTTTAATGGGCATTATTGTCTGTTAAATCTCATTATAACGTGTCAAAACACGGAAAAACAAGCCCGTAAGTATAAACTTCTTCCCCTTATTCAATACTAGGTTCTCGTACAGGCAGACTTGGTGCTTTTAGGTAGTATACGAGGGATTATTGGCTAACTTTCAGCTCGTAATAAGTTCACGTGCCACGTGACACCACACAGGCTCATAAAGAGTGTGCCACACTCACCACCATGGCTACTGGTGGCGCTGACTGACACTTTCACGTTTAATTCAAATATATACTCAATAAAGTGGTTGGGGGGATGGCCGCCATGGTAGCTCAGTTGGTAAGGCATCGAACGCGTTATTCGAAGGTAGCAGGTTCGGTTCCCGCCCATGGCAAGTTAACTTTTCACCTACTTTTTTTCGTCACATTTACATTGCCATTCGGTGTAACTACTTCGCCTAAGCTTTCTTTGGCATTCTTGTCGTTTGTTAAATCTGCTGTATATATATATATATATATATATATATATATATATATATATATATATATATATATATATATATATATATATATATATATACACATTCACCCATTTTAGCTGTAAAAAATCAATGCACGGCATATGTGTTCTTCATGAGGTTGAAGTGGTCACGCAGCACACAAGCTGCGATAGGAAATCCCAGCATCCACATCCACAATAGCTAATGTTGAGGCTATGTAAAATTGGCGCATGTTTATAGTCTCTTACCATTTCGCTGAGCGTCACGTCACTCTCAGCGTAGTATATCTTAGAGCCGCACATGAATTTTCTCTGCTTAAATTTTCCACTGCAACCCTGTTGACGAAAGAAGATTAGTGTTTGAAGCTGAACATTAGCATTCACGCTAGGTAGCAGCATAGCGCGCCTGTTCCTTTTTTTGTTATACCACATATCCACTCCATTTCAGAATAAATACAAACTCTAGAAAAGATCATTGTAAGCATACCGAAGTATACCACGGGTGATATTAGTCATTCCAATCCTGATTGCATGAGGTTATTCATAAGAACAAGCTAGCGTACTATGGTCACCTGTGCAAGGCAACAAAAACACTCACAAGTTCGTGAATTAGACCATTATAGGTCAACCTGTGCTGTTCAATTATGAAAACCGGAAGCTTCGGCTGGACGTACAGCATAACCAATACGGGCAACGTCAGCTCTGGCAAGACGTACGAAAGTTCAGGGACGCTACGGTGGTATTACGCGAATCAACTGTCGGGTTGTATTGCACCTATGTTTTTTTTTTCCTGCGACTTGCGCAAATTGGCAATGAATTTGTCAAGCTGATGTAGAAATTGCTCTGTGAAATGGGCATGCGGCAGGTTCTCCATGTCGTCGCGAGGTGTGACTAACGTATGCGATGCTGCGTGTAAGTGCGTGGCACTTTGACACGGTGCTGCGCCACTCCCTACAAAGATACAGGGCGCGCAGCTGCACGTAGCATAGCCTCCGAGATCACCACGCGCCCGCCATCTCGGAGGCCATGTGGCATAGCCACGCACCTTCGGTCTTTATAGGAAGAAAGGCGTGGCGCCGTATCAAAAGGCCACCCGGTGACGCGCTGCAACGCGCACATGTGGGTAGGCCTTTAGCGTGAGAACGTGGTATTTCACTGCTGACCATGGCGATGGCATTCCGCCATTGTTTAGTACGAAATGGCTCATGTGCCATGATTATTGTGCCTCTTGAAAAGCTCCGCAAATAGTACAATAACCTTGACCCTTCCTCTAAGGTTCTAATCTAAGTACCTTATGCAATGTAAACGAGAACTTTCTTATTTTTTACGCTATATTCCTTTAGAACTTATGGTGTCCCAATGTGCATCGTTACGTTAAAGCAGCCTTGTACGTTTAGACATTCTCGTAATATGACGTACCCCTAATTAGTGGTGGGCACACGCCACAGTAACAGAGACAAAAAGCCAACAAGGCTTTGTGAGCTGACTACTGAATATTTTGTTCATGCGTCTAGGTATTCGGCCTTTTGGTTTGTTTTCGCGCAGTCATTTGGGTTCGTTTCACTCTCGAGTTAAAAGCTGCGTTTCGGCAACATACAGTACGCACCGAAAGATTTTGTACCCTCTTCCTTCGCGTCTACAATTTCTTTCATATCGACATACTTCAGACCTGACTGCTAACATCAGAAACAACCTTATTATTAGCAGCCAAATTTATTAATAATGAGGCAGCTATCTCGATAGATTGCCCGCAGGAGTCTTTACACTAAAAAATATCTCTTTTTATTGTATCAACGCAAAAAAAAATCCACGCAAAAAAAAACTTCGGAAACTCTTGTTTCTATTCGTAGGTGCAGTACTTTATAAGCTTCATGAAAGCCTATAGCGCACATATAGAAGGGAATCAAGGAAGAACTTTTTAGGCACAGGGCTGAGCTGCAACTGATGTAGCTGCAGTTCATCGTTATGTCTTCAGCGTTCTTCCCTTGTCTCTTTCCGAATGTGTGCTCTAGCCTTTTCATGATGCAATACCAACCAAAGCAGCTCGCCAAGCCGTCCTTGTCAACATCAGAAGCTGTTATTGGAAAGTAGGTTTTCGTGGTAAAACAAACAGTGGTTGAGGTTTTAGTAAGCTAGTTAGTCACTGCTTTCTTTTTTCCTTACCGTGACTTCCGTAGTGACCTTCGTCACGCTTTTGCATACATCGCGTTTGCCGGAAGCAAACTTCAGTTCTGCCACTGCCGCTGTTGTGGCGATCGACACAGGTTGAATGAGGTTCTTGTTCAGCATGATCGCACAATCCTAAAAATAGAGATGAATAATAATAATAATAATACACCAAACAGTAGTATTGAAACCGTCCGAAAAAAAATACAGCTAAAACTCAATCAAATGAACCCAAATTTTACCTAGCTCATAGTCTAATTACGTAATTTCCGTTCACCAGGGAAATGCTCATAGGGTTCAGGATTGTCATCAACATGAATTAGTGAATTAAATTGGCCACCAAACTCTACCTGATCAAATTTTTTTTCAGTCATAAGTGAGTGAAAACTTGTTTTTTTTTATTTTGAATTCCGGGTGAGACAGGTTTTTCTTGTCTCTTTCATGCCCTTTGACGATCGCGTTAAAAAATCTAGGCACCTTAGTCGCGGCTTTGCTTTACTTCGACGAGGCTCTAAGCCTCACCCGTGCACGCATAATGGACTCGGAATTCCGTATCACTTTAAAGTGACCGGATTGCACGTGCTAGGAGTGACGGTGGTTGCTTTGGGCGTAGTTCAAAGCTTTTGAATTTTTCGGCTTCCACAATTTTAGATATCGAAGGACTGACAGATTCCTTTGTTGCACGAAATATCTAGTTTCAAGAATTACTATCGCATGGTCATCATTTAATTCAATTGAGTTTTAATTGTATGCGTTTTAGAAAACACTTAGTCAACATTATCCAACATTAGTCTTTGCCAGAAGAACTGATCAGGTGCATAGGCAAAAAGTCAGAGTAGTTCAAGCTTTTGTAATGCACCGATCGGCATGTATAATTTATACGAAAGTATTTGTTGGAAGCATGCTGTTCTTAAGAATCGAACATCAGAAACAACTGAGTGTTGTAGAAGGAGGATGAGCATAGCTGCCTTTAGAAACTTGGTCAACTTTACAAATAGGAATTGAAAGAAAATTGCCGAAACGTGATCACAATGGCGTTCTCTTCGCTTAAACGTTTTGTGTGTTAAAATATAAATGAAAGCCAATAAGCTTCATCTGTACAATAGAAGCCACTACATGGTTAGCGCAAGAAGAGGTTTCGTGTAACTCAAGGGGTGTATATCGCAGGGAAAAACGGGGTGCCTAACGAGAGAATGTTAATCTGTAGGACATGCCAGATAAACCAGGTTTTTTTTTTACTTACCTGATGGTTGGGGTAGTTTGGCATGTTATAAAGTTTCAATTCCTCTATTACTTACAGCAACTTTCCCCATTGCAACACGAACAAATCGCCCTCCAAACACTCCGTAAAAATGGTCAACCAGCAAAAGCTGAAACGTGCGGCTCCAGTGTTTAGCAGCAGGTTCAATCGACATGGCACTGAAGCGTTTCACAATTACTGGTTACTTCTTCGTGTTCTTAGCTGAAATTAGACACCTTTCGCTCGGGTTTACTACGGCATGCTCATTTCACATGCCACACATTGTGTCGCGCATCATCACGGTAATAGAGGAATGAAATAAGCGGTAAAAGGCGTTTCGCAATGATCTTTGTACTTGCTTCCACTGATGGCTGTTGGCTTCTAAGGGTTATCTTAGTTTAAAAAGTTCCCTTGCCGACCATAACTTTGACTCACGAGCATCTCCTTCTGCTTCCAGAGACCTTCGGTGGGGCAGGAGAAGTCTCCTTTTCTTGGGGTAACCACGATGATGCTGACGCTGCAAACGAAACACATAATTAAGTGGTGACCCACCCCGCAGAACGTGGACCCGTCTCTCGCACAAGAGAGAACACACCTCACCCAAAACGGGATAGGCTCATCAGCTATAATGATGAAATAAAAGCTTATCTGGGTGCCACAAGTTTGTTCCCACCACCGAGTTCCAAACTAAACAGACAGCAGACTGTCGCCTGGAGACATGTAGCTCCAGACGAACACCTTTTGTAACCCATTCCGCCTAAAACAGATATATGCAAACAAAGATATGGACGGCATATGTAAATTGGATTGCGCCAGTAAAGACCAGGAGCACGCTATTGTATGCTGTGAAAGTGTAGCATAACTTTCAGTATGATGGCAGTTACTCCAGAAACCCTGTCCTCGAGGTGGGCTTCCACTCTGTGGCGCTCAGACCTTGGCATCCAATCGTCGGCAGCAAGTCCGTGAGGTGGCGTTGAGGGGACGTTTTGAAGCTGTTGAATTAAGTAGGCATACGTGACGACCGTATACAGCTTTTGAGAGATATATACCGAGAAAATAGTTTGCATAGAATGGGAATGAATAAGTACAAATGAAAGCTTTGAAATTAGAAAAGGGCTGAGACAGAAATTTATTTTAGCTGTTTTTCATGCTGTAAATGATTAGGATGAAAAAAAGCGCTAGAATGTAGCAACAATAAAGTTAATGTGTCACACAAACAGGCCTGTGCGGTGGTTGAGCAGAAGCTCCCTGGTCTATTTTATTGTAATGATATTGTCCTATTTACGGACAGTCAGGACTATATATAGCGGTTGGCGGAAGGGAGGGCGAGGCTCTAGGACTAGGATATGTGCAACAAAATGTGGATTTATGGTATTAAATGGTGGCGAAGAACAGGCGGTCTGAAAACAGGGCCAAGAAATACCAAGAATAAGAGATCACAAGTATCTCAAAGTATGGGCAAACGAAGAAGATAGATGTATGGAGGTAAAGGAAAAAAAAAACATCGGCAGCAAAAGAAAAGATGAATGCTGCAATAATGAAGCACATAGCGTTATGTGAATACAGTAGTTACGAAGTGCTTCGAGATCTGTGGAAAGGTTTCGGGGCCTACATTTGGGAACTCAGTGGTGTGCATGAAGTCAGAGGCGCAATCAAGAATGCATGTAAATCAAAGGACTGTGAAACGCCTCACGTTGGGCGCTCACGGAAGACAACACATGAAGCTGTAAAGGGAGATATAGGAGAAACAGGCTTTGAAGTAAGGAAAGTTCAGAGCAAAACAATATTTGAAAAGAGGCTTAGGAAAAATGAACGAGAGTAGATGGGCAGGGAAAGTGTCCAGCTATATATATCGGAAGAGCGTGAACACAAAGTTGAAAAAAAAAGAGCTAGGAGGCTCACCAGTAAATATAAGGCTGGAAGTGTGGGCGATATGGCAACAAGGAGCATTGGGCGAAAGATAAAATCAGAGAGGCGGAGAGGATTTATTGGATGACAGCGATGGAAAAGAAGCCGGCGCTTGGTAACTACCGAAAGGGGCACTGCGCCGTGTCGCCTGTAGGCAGACAGAAATTAGGTGCCTTCTTCCTTTTCCTCATGAACCACTAACAACAACAACAAAATAAGGCGGGAGAAGTTTTTAATAATTCAAGGGGAAGCACTTTACTGTTCGAAGCGAAGTCGGGTTGCCTTAAAACGCGTAGTCCTAAAGCGAGATTCAACAAAAAAGAAGAACAATGTACATGCTGAGTAGGAGCTAAGGAAACGATGGAACATGTTCTGATTGAATGCGCCGATGTCCACCCAGGTATACGTGTGGGTACAAGCCTACATGAGGCTTTGAGTTTTAGGGACAAAAATGGAAAGCTGGACACGTTCGCAATAGAAGCAAGTATAGAACACGGTTAGAGTATTGGTGGCAGAAAAGTAGAGATAAAGGACCGAAGTAGTAGAGAAAATGACTTCAGCCTGCCTGAAGAGGCAGAGAGATGGACGGTAAATTTATATTTTTTTGTTATAATAAGGTCGTTTAATGGAAGTAGATAAGGGGTTAGGCCAACAGAAAAAGGTTTCTTTTCGTTTTTTTCTTCTTTATTTCGAGCCTGGTGGCACACATGTCACCGCCCTGCCATAAAGGGGACGCTCGCAACATCTATCCATCCGACGTTGAAGGAAGCTCGGGTCACGTGTTAAACCTTGCCTTGACGTTAAATAAAGCTGTATCTATCTATCCAAGTAGTGACATGCAGCCACCTAGCTTGAGTGCCCGTTGGCATTAAAGCCGTGGATAAAGCCGAAGGAAAAAAAAAAAACAACCCTGCATATCGGTGGAGTGAATGATGACGTGCGGGCGAAGCACTGCGGATCATCGGCTAGACATGAATCCCCGTACATCACCCACTCTACATCACATAATGAGTGAAATGTTTGTGATCTCAGGGATGCTGTTATCAAACCGCCAACAATCGTACACTTTGACACTCCGTGCGAAGCTGCGTTCGAAGAATTCACGCTTGAAGCAGGCGTTGGTGCCATTCACGTCGGGTATAGCGTATAGGCTTCTTGCGTTTAACCTCAGCTTCTCGAGCTCTGAACTCCAGGTTGGCTTGTCTTCGTGGTCGTTTTGCCACCTCTTCGTGAGCTTTCAACTGCAGGTTCACCGGCGGACACCTTAGCGCCACATCGGCTTAGCGAGCCCTCAGTGCTTGTTCTCGAGCGTCCTGGTCGTTCATTGTGAGTATAACGTGTACGTATTCATAGTCGGAGTGCGAGAGGAGGGGAGCTGGCGCCGCAAGCGCTTCTAGCGGTATTCTTTGAAAGCTTATTCCAGCAGTACCCCTCATGGGCGCAACTGTAACTAGATTGCTACGTCGAGTGTATGCGGCAAGCTCAGTCCTAAGGTGTTTCGCCCCATAAAATAAGCCAAGCCAGATGATACATTAGAAACGCTTTCTTTAAAACAGCTACAGAGTCCGTTAATGATTATCGGCTGGTGAAGAAACGTCCCTGCCATGTTACTGGACCACTTCGTGAGCTGCTAACCATCGCCTACAGCTGCGCCATTAGTCGCGAGGAGGAGTAAGAAGTTAGTGGTTCGCATAAACGCGGATAACAAGGAATTAAGTTGTGGCACTGAAATCACTCTGTAGTAGTACATTAATGACAAATATTTGCACAGATGTTCAGAGAGTAATGGGATGTCAGGGATGATACATCTCCAATACCGACATAGCCTCGATGAAGTTTTGATGAAGCCTCGATGACGTTTACGTGGGCCGTAATTGTCACGGTCAGATCACGTGCAAGGCGAAAGCCGAAAAGGAGACAATCGACCATTCACTGCTGTCTCATGACAGAAGAAATCACTTACAAGGTATAAGCAATGAGGATGCATAACGATGTGAGTAGTAGCTTGGAAAGGTATAAGTACATGACTTTGCAGCGTGGCATGGAACTGAAAAAGATAACGTTAAGAAGAAAACGTTCTATGATTCAAAACTAAAATACATGCAAATAGCAATTGTAGTCCAGAATCAACGAAGTAGTAGGAAAGTGCTGGCCAAGAAATGAGAGCGCTTTGTGCATTTATGTGGAATGTCGACAGAAGTAAGGCAAAATATTAAATCGATTTCCTGGAAAGAACATGGAAAACCGGGAACACTATCTCAAAACAACGTGAAGAATTGATGAAGGAAGACAGTCGAAAGCCGCTGGCAGTGTATGAAGATGTGGACACAAAGTGACAAGGGATATAGAAAACTTGAAATCGATGGTACATGCATCGGCCGAAGAAATCATTGATGGCGAAAGTGGTCGTATGGGTGCTTAAAATTCACAAAAAGACAGTACTCAAGCTATAGCAGTGTTTTTACGCTGCTTTCGGGAAGAAAACGCGATAGGGAAATTTGTACAGTTAAATCATTCATATAGTTCGTAATGAAGGTAATCTCGCTTACCCAGCCAGTTTTGATGATTCGATGTTTTCTGCGAGCCTGCTGATGTAATCATCGGGTTCAATCGAGATCATGACCATTTCTGGCGGCACTTTCTTGCTGACAATTGCGAGGAAATTCTGCGCGAGAAAAAAATCAAAACAGTTCGAAAAATGCGATATTCTGGCGGCATTCATGTAAGGCGAATGAGCCGTGGTGAGCAAGCACATGTGTTTTGCATTGAAGCGACGGCTCTTCAAAGCACTCTTGTATTTGTTATACCCCCCCCTCCAAAAATTTTTTTATGACGTCTTTGAAAAGCTAATATAGGGGTATACTGTCCCCCCTTTTTTGAATTTATCTACGTCATACACGTTTTCTGCATACAGTGACGGCTCTAAGAAGCAAGCATCAAGATCTGTAAACGCGGATAAGATATTTCGTTTTTATGTTAAAGTCATTTTTTTTTTCATGGCGCACCTACCAGCATACATATGTTTGACGTCAAGTTACACCATTGTTCCTGGCGACTTCATGCTGTAGTCTAGCTAGATGGGATGAGGTCATGTACCCAAAAGCTCCAAGATGAATCCTTGTGCGTCACCAAACCACGCTGCGTAGTTGTCGTCAAACTATCACTATATCTTTCACAAGGACGTTACGAGAAGCCCATGCCATTTTTGACATCCGGGTACAGCATACAAACCAAAACTTGCTTTTTAGAAACACACATTTTCTGGGTTATACTGGAGGTCTGGCCTTTCTCAAGAAAACAACTTGGTCTGACTCAAGAAAACAACTGAAACTTCTCGCGTAAGTATCCGTTCAAGTGTTTCTCAAATTCTGCCACCACAGCTCTGTGCCCCTTGCATTCAGCATCGTTATCGTGGGCATCCAGGAACACCACGAGCCTTTTCTGATGTATACTTTAACAGTCTTGGTATGGTCATAGATGATTCGTCGCTCCCTGCCGCCGACTGCAGCGCCCAACAACCGCTGCCGCCACAGCTGTTCCGAGAGTTAAGCAAGTTCGCCGCGTGCGAAACACGAATCTCGGTGCACTCTAATCTCAGTGCACTCGCTGTCTTTTACTCGGCAAAGTAGTATGCCACTGTGAACATTCCTGAAGGGATGCTTACACGCAAATATCGCTTTCCTTAATTTTCACAAGGCTTCATTCAGCATAATGTAAGTGCATATTCTTAAAAAATTATTTTGGTCATCCGGGCGTTAACACGATTGGCAAGCGGGGAACAGCCGTAAATGATTTACATAAATAGCTCGTCGTTAGTACGCAGGAAGGATATAGGCTACGGGACGAAGTTGTTGCGAAGTGAGAGCAGGCAGGCTCAAATCCCTGGCGGCACCCATAGAGCCCCGTAACGGGTGTTGTTCCGTCTCTGTTCATTACACTTTCTATATGTGGAACATGACGGCAACGGATATGGCGAAAAACTAGCCGGGTGTATCGATAAATTGGTATCGCGTTAAAAAAGCACACAGGCAACGCACACGATGGAAAACCACTGGTATGGGGCAGACCAAATAGGCATAACGAAAACGCCACCTCCGGCCTAAACATAATGCCGACTCAGCATGCACGTCATGGAAACATAACTCAATTTACTTTCTCTCTCTTTCACTCTGTCCTAGAAAATTTATGAGAATAAGATTGTCCTCCTATCCCTATGGAAATAAAGCATGCAGTTGAGGCCGAAGCCGAATCAGCGAGAGTAATTTCCCAGCCATGACCGTGTGTCCAGACACTTACCTTGATCAAGTGAGTTGCAAACACTTTTCTAAATGGCACCTCCAACAAGCCGCAACCAACTGCCAACCAGGCGTCTTCCTTTTTCAAACTCTCGAAAAGTGTCGCTTCATTTTCTACCCCACGGAACGAGGCAGCCACACCAACCTTCTTCGGGTGGAGCTCGATGATATCTCGTATTGTATCCGGAACTGAAAGAAAGAAAAGGCGTGCGATTCAATTAATGCGTAAAATGATCTGTTAATGTTCTTGTATTGTTAGCATAGATCTATTACTACTAATATTACTATTGTTACTATAGTTGCTACTGTTCATCCTCAGTTTCAATCATCAGGACCTACATAATCAGAAGTGGAAGTCATGACTGTCCTAAGACATAAGGAGAGAGCAGAGGGGGTCGAGAACGAACGGGTGTTAAAGACATCATAGTGGAAACCAAGAAGAAATTGGAATGAGTAGGACAAATCGCGTGAAGAAAAGATAACTGCTATTATTAGGAGTAATAGACTGCCTTCCAAGAGAAGGCAAGCGCTCGAGGTTCGGCAAAAGTTAGGTGGGCAGATGAGATTAAAAAGTTAGTGGTGAAAACGCAGACGCAGCAAGCACAGTTTCGTTGGCGAAACGTGGGTGGGGGGACTTCCTCTCTGCAGTGGATGTAGTCGAACTGATCATGATTATGATGATTATATCATGTCAATGATGATGATGGTAGTGGTATACAGACAGACATCGAGAAATAGGTGGTGACCCCCCCAGCGATCGTAATCTCAGCGTATGCAGGTTGCAGTGAAGCTTCATATCTAAGGCACTGCCCCACCAGCGCTCCGGTTTTTTATTCTTTTTTGCTACTAGGATGTCCATTTTTCATGTAAGACCCCACTTAAAGCTACACTCATGAAACAAATTCTTATGATGCTATGAATATGCTGTTAGGAATTCCCCGAGCTTGGCTACTGTCTTGAGGAAACGGTTGGTAGCAAGAAAATAGGAAAGAAATAGAAGTATCGACGCGAACTTCAGGTTCACTGTCCGAATCGCCGTGGCATGTTACAGTTTGCCGTGGTTAGCTACAGCACGCTAAATTCTTCATCATTATAGTGAACGGAGTTTTCCTATATGAAAACCGCAGAGTCAGCTTGACCAGTTTCAGAAAATCTGGTTGAGCTGACGCAGTTTTAAAGATAGAAAATTACTTGCGGTATGGCGATGAGTTTCAGTGCAAATGTTGAGAACGGAAAATAGACTACCAGTTGAATTTCTAGTTATAAATGATAATAACAAATAATAATGAGGACATGCTTAACAAAATCAAGTTTTCAAAGAAATACTAGGTAGTTTCAACTGCTTTAGCATTTCGCTCTAGTAATTTTTATGCGATAATGTGGGATGCTGCATATGAAACGAGATGAGAATTGCAGGGACGATTGATGAGATTAGCCACGTTAAGAATAGTATAGATATACTACTTAAAACTTTTCGTGTGCGAATGTTTAGTTCTTGAAGTGAATACACTTGCTGTTTTATACGACATCAATTTCTCTTCATGGTGGATTAACAGGCAGGGAGTGGTGCCACCAACTGCCAGGGCACCACTTGGAACTTTGAATCCAGGGCATGTCGACCATATTTTAATTGCTTAGCAGTCAAAGGAAACCACGCTATTTGGATTATTGCGCAGAATAAAACAAACACACAAGTTGTCTAACTTCATCCGGAGTCCTCCACTATGGCAGACTACATGATGAGTTTCTGAATGCAAATGAAGAGAGCCAGGGCGCTGTCATAGGCGAAAACTAATATACTCAGCTTCAGACATAATTCGTAACGTTGTCGAAAGTGCGGATGAATTTAGGTCATTGCGGACGTTGCGGAGAGCGCATGCGCACTATATACGCAAAATATGGCGTCCTTACGTACGCGATCCCGCTATACGTACGCAACGTTCCCAGTACTCAAACACTCTGTGTAAACTCTGTGTGTCTCGTATAGTCGGCGTTAGTGGTTGTGCGAGGCTTCGCAACCGCGGCTTCAAATGAAATACCGAACACAAACACAACAAAATGCAAAATGATGTGGAACAACACAGTGATAGCCGCATGAGGAAGTTTGTTTCTTGCTAATGCGTGAAAATACCCTAAAGTTTAATAGGCTCCAAAAAGAAAGAAAAATTACATTCCGCGCAGTAAACACATTGAAATATTTAGTAGTGCAAATGGTACTTGCTGCTAGAAACCTCACTAGTCTCTACAGAGTAGCATCTATTATGAAATGGAGTGTAAAATATTTTACCTCTAGCGCCCCTTTTGAAAGGCAGAAGTTTGCATAAACCACCAGCCAAACTTCCGAAGAAAACACATGGTGTTGAGGGCCCTAACATTTCAATCGTTTTGCTGTAACATTTCATAAACCACGCAGCGCTGCCCCTAACTTTGCCCCTTTTCCTACCTTACTCACCGTCAATAAGTAGTCCGTACTTGTCGTACGAAAGTCTCACGTACAGTCTGCTGCACATGTCGTCGTACGCTGCCATCGAGAGTTTCGTCGAATCTTCGCAAATGCACGTAAGTCCGACTGAAATGGCAAAGTGAAATGACTTGTTCAGAAGTTTGTGTGGAAATACGTTTTCACGTGTAGTCAATAATACAAAGAAAAAGTCCCAAGCGGAGCACTGGCACAAATCTTTTAACATTTATGAATCGTCTGTCTAAATAAAAACACTGATGTCGAGAACCCTAACAAGGGCATTGTGCTGCCTAGGAATGGATCGAATATAATCACAGAAATCGTTTTGTGCCGGGGTTCTACAACGCTTCAGTGACGTATTTTCATCATGAAAATGATGTCAGGAAGTACGCACAATTTGAAGGCAAAGAAAAAATCACCGTCCAAGCACTCCGTACAAATGATTAACTCTGCATTCTGCCCATGTGTTTAGCAGTGGGCTCATGCCGACGCTGCACTGCAGCCTTTCACAATTATCGGTTACATGTTCGTGCATCTTAGTGAGGTTAGACACATGTTTTGCTTGCGTTTACCACAGTGTTTATTTTGCATGCTGCACACTCTGCATCGTATGATCACGGTAATGGAAGAGTGTCTTGAGCGTTTAAATGCCTTTCGAAATGCATTATTATTGTGGTTTTTCTCGAACCACAGGCTGTCACAGACGTCACAGCTGAATCCAAAGGGCCGCTAGAGAAACTCCCGCCGAAGGGGGGTGTTCGCCCCGGCAAGTGCATTGCCAAGGAAAGGACCTATGATGATTCTCTGGGTAGTTATCTACTGTTTGAGGCCAGGACGGGAGTATTACGAACCAATACACATCGGGCCAAATACGAAGGGGTAGACACAGTATGCAGTGCGTGTGGAGAGGAGGAGGAAACTGCTGAACACTTGGTAATGTTCTGTAAAGGACTTCACTTTATAGCTCAGGATGATGGCACAGAGTTTTTCAAAGCACTTGGGTTTAGGGATAGGGAGGGCAAAATAGACTTTAAGCGGGTAGAAATAACTAGCAGGAGGTTATCTCATTGGTGGTTGCGATCAAGGCACGAGTGAAAATAAATCCTGCACTGCAAATGCCAGTCCTTAACTTCACTATATAAAGGGGAAAAGAGATAAAGCTTCACAAAACTAAATATTACGGCTAGGTGGCGTCAGCCGCCACCCGATATAAAGGGTACAGCCATATCAAGCCATCCATCCAGCACATCCCACAATCATCATATTGAATCCGCAGCACTGCACTGTTGCAAGCGTTGGGCATCGCGAGTTAACTCACAACGCCGCCAATGGCGTGCGTGCTTTGTTACACGACGCTGAGAAGTACGTAACTGATAACAGACCCAATGGAGACCGCTAATGACACCCTGTCTGTCTGTCGATTGTCGCAGACAGACAGACAGACAGACAGACAGACAGACAGACAGACAGACAGACAGACAGACAGACAGACAGACAGACAGACAGACAGACAGACAGACAGACAGACAGACAGACAGACAGACAGACAGACAGACAGACAGACAGACAGACAGACAGAACAGACAGACAGACAGACAGACAGACAGACAGACAGACAGACAGACAGACAGACAGACAGACAGACAGACAGACAGACAGACAGACAGACAGACAGACAGACAGACAGACAGACAGACAGACAGACAGACAGACAGACAGACAGACAGACAGACAGACAGACAGACAGACAGACAGACAGACAGACAGACAGACAGACAGACAGACAGACAGACAGACAGACAGACAGACAGACAGACAGACAGACAGACAGACAGACAGACAGACAGACAGACAGACAGACAGACAGACAGACAGACAGACAGAACAGACAGACAGACAGACAGACAGACAGACAGACAGACCATTCTCCTTGCTCCGAAAACAATGCCGCAGGATGAAACATTCTTCAGTGGATCAAACAGATCTTTCAGAACCCGATATTTCACACCATTTTCGCTCGCCTTGTGCTTAAGCACCCCTTCATTTGCGTCCCAGGCGATCACCACGTCAATCACCAACACCTGGTCGCCATACTCAACAACCAGGTCAGGCTTGAGTCTGACGCCATCCGTAGTGGTGAATCGCGGCTCTTCACGAACAGTGAAGATCGGGTTTCTTTTCCTCATCCACCTGGTGACCTGTCTAGAGACATAATTGTGGCATTCTGTGCGAGAAAGGTGAACGGAATCACATTCCACGCCAACATGAAATGCTGTCTCTGGCTTTTCACCACAGCGACGACAGAGCCTCGAAGCAGTATCTGTATTTTGTTTATTAGTTAAAAGCCCTGGAAGGGTATAGCTTAGTCCGCAACCTAGTTTCTCTGATTCTATCCCCATACTTTAATAATTTGGTGTCATGGTTAAGCCACTTGTTTGCAAGAGCCTGGCCTTGATGTGCTTAGAGGTCTCTAATGTAGCTTGCCTTCAAACGAGACCACCACTTCTGCGAGCCTCTCTGAAGCGCTGAATTCACTTAAGCAGCTGCAGTTATGCCTGAGGGCGCCTCAAACAGTGAAGAGATACGAGAAAAGTATATATTCAATACTGTTTCAAATAGAGAGTCCACGAACGGACTGCCCACTTGAAGTAATCTAGCCAGATGCTTGAAATGGAGCGCCTGAGCAACCCTCTGAAGCTGACTAATCCCTAACCCCCCAGGTTTGCCCGGAACCCAGACATGCCAATTGGGAAACCCCCCGGGCAGACGCTGAGACTGAGTGATCCACTTGCGAAGTATGCCAACAAGCCTTATCGATTCTGAGGAAACATCCAGAGTATTCGAAGAGCCACATAAGAATATGGGCACAACCAATTGCATAAGACAGTGTAATTTTTGAAACGATTTTAAAGAAACCCTAGAAAGTAGTTCCAGAAGTTTGAAAGTTTTATCCGAGTCAACTCTCGGGTTCTTATATATATAGATAGATTAAGACTTAAGTACCTAATTGGCTCATTTCTCTCCTTAAGGGATAACAGATGGCCTAAAATTGTCAAAGGGGGAATTGTGTAACTGAAACCTTACTCTGGTGGCAAGCCTTGCGCAAGTCAAGGCTCACACAGAAAAACAGTTTGTGCTTAACTTTTAAGGGCCGCATGATAGCCTGAAAGACCAGAAGGTTAGAGGACGTGCTGCAATCATCGGCAAAGTCGGACTGAAATTTGTGAAAATCATTGGTGGTACTAAGCCTGCATAGCAAAAGCTTCGTTAACAGACGGAACGAAATTGGAGAAACTGAAATCGGGTGCAAGTCGCCCGGACCCTGGGGATTTGCCTTTTTAGGGATGAAAACAGTGCGACTCTGCTTCAATTCCAAGGGAACCAGGCCGAAAGCCAACCAGTTATTGAAAATATGCTGCAGGATAGTAGGACGTATCTTTAGTAATTCACTGACAGAAGTGTGATGTGGACCAGGGGCTGACTTGGCAGTGAGTAGGCGAATGGCCACGGCAACCCCGCTTTCAGAAACAGACTTTTGTTTACATTCAGGACAACAGAGGAAACAAGTGGTTCAGAAAGAGGAGAAGAGTAAGAGTCAAATACCGTATCAAACTCGTTATGCGAGTCTGAAAGAGAACATGGAATAGGGTCACAAATCAACAGGTGATCTTTATTGAAAGAAATCGAACAGACAGGACAACAGGTAGCCGTCGTGGACGTAGCCTGGGTGAAAGGCCAAGAGGCCTACACGGCTGTGGTGGTCGACAGTCAGGGAGAGGTAAGGGATGCCCTGACTATACTCACTAAGGATTCCGCGGTTGCGGAACACGCCGCGATTGCTTTAGCTATCAGGAACAGAAAATGGTCATACGTCTATAGCGACTCTAAAGCACCAATTACAAGCTTCGACAAGGGCCATGTTGCAGGGACTGTGGTTAAACGTATGAACAAAGTCAATCCATCGATACTGAAATTCAATGGCTTCCTGCTCATATGAGACAAGTGGATCAAACTCGGGTCAACCTCGATGAGGTGACGAATGACCTGGCACGAGGACTTGCTTGCTGTGCCGGTCAGACCCGATATGACACCCACTACCATTCTGGGGGCTATAAAGATAATTTAATCACTTACAACGACATCACAAAATATTATTATTTGGGGCGTAGGCAATTCCCACTGCCACACGCAATATTGAACAGGGCTCAGGCAGTCACGCTACGTTTACTGCAAACCGCAGCTTACCCAACTCCGTATTTTCTACATAAAACTCTCCCTGACACTGAAATTCAAGTCAAGTGTGACGCGTGCGATGGCATCATTGAGATCAGGCACATGCTGGCAGGCGGTCCCACGACTCTCGCCGACACCGAAGAACAATGGCTTTACTGGCAGGCGATGGTGCGAAGCGCGTCTTATGAAGACCAACTACGGGCAAGCCGGAAGGTCCACGATGATGCCCGCCCCAAGGCTCGGCCTGATGATACCGACGTGGACGCGGCCCGCCTCGGTCTGAAAAGACCGGGCCTCAGGGCACAAATGAAGTTTTTGAATCAATGAACAGGTGATCGGCTAGAACTTTAGCACCAGCATCTATGACCAGTAATGAACGTTAGTTGTCGGGATGGATATGTATGACTAAGCACCAACGTGGACGCATACACGCTACGCGGTGAATATATATATATAGCTGTCGAACATCAGTAGAGATTGCGAAAGCTCTCAGCCCCGCCACGGTGGTCTATTGGCTATGGTACTCAGCTGCTGACCCGCAGGTCGTGGGATCGAATCCCGACTGTGGCGGCTGCATTTCCGATGGAGGCGGAAATGTTGTAGGACCGTGTGCTCAGATTTGGGTGCACGTTAAAGAACCCCAGGTGGTCGAAATTTCCGGAGCCCTCCACTACGGCGTCTCTCAAAATCATATGGTGGTTTTGGGGCGTTAAACCCCACAAATCAATCAATCAATCAAACAAAGCTCTCATTTTACTTTCGTGTTTTATCAATTTCTATGATCAAGGAATCAAACATGTTTTCTTAAATGCGAAGCATTTCTTAGCGAACCTTGGTGACTTTCAGCGTATCTATCTATCTATCTATCTATCTATCTATCTATCTATCTATCTATCTATCTATCTATCTATCTATCTATCTATCTATCTATCTATCTATCTATCTATCTATCTATCTATCTATCTATCTATCTATCCGCTTACGTCTTATGGATCTCCTGGCTGTTTCAATATTATCAATACCAAAAATGGTAAGGTATAACCTGACTGTATGACGAGCATGAGTCACTAATCATAACATGAAAATCATAACATGTATGTCATGAATGTCATGATTTACATTTCATGGTCTTGCTGCTCTTGCAGTGGTTGCGTTCACTTGACATGCTGCAAAACTGGTATGGTATGACATGACTGCATGGCGAACACAAGCGACAGGCCCTAACATAAAAATCATAACATGTGTGTCATGTAACAACATGACTGCATGCCACGCTCATGATGCGCTTGCGAGCGTTTCGCTAGCTTCACATATACCAAATTTGGTATTACGTCACGTAAATGGATGACAAAGGTATATGACTTGTGCTAACATAATTATCATGACATGCATGTCTTGTAACATGACTACATGCCACGGTTATGATGTGCTCGCGGCCATTTCGTTACCTGCATATATAATAAATTTGGCATTGCATGACGCGAACGGACGACGAGGGTAAAAGACAAGCCGAAACATTATATCATGGCATGCGTTTCATATTGCCTGCTGCACCTATAGCGCGCTTGCGGCCGTTTATCTTCACATATACCGAATCGGGTATCAGGTGACGTGAATAGATGACGAGGGCAAATGACACATCCAAACATGACCATTATGACATGAAAGTCATGTACGGCATAATTTACCCCTGTCGCTCGTAATATTGTGATGATTTTAAAGTAAGATATCAACCTTCCTCATTCGTACTTTGCATATCATCGACTCCGATGGTACGTGGCATCTGCCAATTTTTTTAGTGCCACTACTTTGAACAAAACACTTTCGGTTTCGATATCGATAGGGGCTGGCTTCAGTGACATGGCATCGCAGTGTGACAGATAGACATCTACAGGCAACGTACTAGCGACAGACACCCCGAGCAGATGACCATTTCTGAAATTTAGGCTGCATTCAGCATGCAGAGTTCACAAGCTCGGTGAAACTGTATCAGAAATGTCTGTACAGTTTCAGACTGTATCAGACTCATCAGAAATGTCCATCGGGTGGGGCTGGCTTGTGATGCTCAGCGGTGATACATTTTAAACCTTAGTGAAATGCTTTATTCGGGCTTTCCAAGTTCAGTGCGTGGATGGCGTCAACAATGGTAAACACTGCGTACAAAGGCATAGAAAAACGCCCCTTTTACGGTGTCTCAAAAATTATGTCAATACTTCTTGAATAGTGTTTACTACTTAAAAAAGTATTTACTACAATTTCTTATCACCCCGCTAAGCACAAGTCAGTCAGTCAGTCAAACAACTGTATTTGGTCGTGAGACGACGAGAACGCCCCCGTCAGGGGGTAACGTCTGGGTGCCCACCCACGATGGCGTCGGGAGGTTCAGGCTCTCGGCTACTTCGCGGGCTCTCTGGACAGCCCTTAGCTGCTTGTCCTTTGCGGACCTGGTGGTGAGCTGGAGTCGGTCTTCCTCAGTGGAGGGAGACCCTGAGCCCCCGCGCAAGTCGTGACACAGCTTGTGGTGAAGGGTGCACCTCGTATAACCGCAGCGCGGACAGCATGGTTCTATTCCGTCTATAAATTTGGACCAAACAAGAGGAGTTCCATATGTGTTCGTCTGTAACATTCGCAGGGTGATTGCTTGCGGTCTGTTTAAGTGCGGGTGTGGAAGCGCAAATTTCCAACGCCCCAGCTGATAATGCTTACAGACCCCATTAAAAGTGAGAAGAGGGTCCTTTTGCCACTGCCCTCCCTCGGCCTGCGAGTGCCCACTTTTGGCGTAGTGATTGAGACCTCACGCCTGGGAGTGTGCAAGTTCATTGACGTCAGGCATAGTTTCGTAAGCATCACTGCCCGCGTGACCAGAGAACCAAATTAGATGCTTTTTGCCTGTCCAAGATGCAGCAGAGAGAACGTGAGTGGCTTTCTTGCACACCGAGCGTTTCATGAATGCTCAAGAGCGAGAAACTACAAAAGTGGAGCAAATCGGGTTATCGGGTCATCTCAATCTACCTTTGTTTTGTCTTGTGTTGTCTTGGTACACTAACTTCTATATCATAGCCATCCACTTGGACGGGAATATGGCCACCACTGCAGTTCAATCGGCCGAGCATGGTATGCGCTGTTCAAGTGTTGCTCGCTCAGCCCTTGCCGGTGGCAAATGATCTTTTCGTCTACTTTACTTCACATTTACACAATAGGTACCAAAAATACTATCCCATGCATTTAGCCTTCATGTAAGTTAGTCTTCATCAATACAATGAAGAAGGTCGCAAAAAGTAGGCACTTTTTTGAGATAATGGTCTTCCTTGGGATATTTCAACGCAAAAATTTTAGTTTGTATGATAGTATCTGTCCAACAATTCAGTCACCTGGCGAAAGATCCACCCCTTGCTGAACGCCCACCTTTCTTGATCTGGTGGCTTCGTTTATAATTGTGAACATATTCAGTCAAAAAGCAATTATTACGCATATTTGAGGCGCAACATCAGCACAAGTGTTACGCAGCGTGTCTTTGTACTTAGCAAATGCATGAAGACCGAAGTTTTGATTACACTGGACTGACAATACGATGCTATGAACGAAAACGTGGGTGTCCCTTATGCTACACTAAAAAATTCAGGGGCTAAAACGACCCGGTGCGGCTGTTTACTAGTGGCTTTGTGTTTTAAATAACTTCTGTTTCTTCAAACTACTGCCAGATGGCACCATATCTCTTGCACTGCCTCCATACAAGACTATCGTCTTTCGACGCCCTTTGCGGTGAATTACGCAGATACGCGGCCGCCATTTTTTTTTTACTTTCTGCGACGTCACACGCCAGTGCGCTGACGCAATGAGACTTGAGGTTTCAGATTATGATAAAGAGCATGGTGTTACGCCACATCTTCACTTCATAAACAACCGTTTACGCTGCATATTGAGGAAGAACTGCTCGCACGAGATGCCTTCTCATCTCTAATAAGAGTATAAATCTTACTGGAAGGTTTCGAAGGAGGAAGTTCTACCGTGGTCAGGGTGGTGGCCTTCGTGGCATTCGTGGGTCGGGATTTTGTTGTTGTGTTCTCCTCCATTGTTTGAGTTTGCCTGAGAGCTTCGTGTGTTGTGGGTGCTGCAAGGAGATATGGAGACTGTTGTAAACTCTTCACTACCATAATGAGTGTATGCATGTACAAGGAAACAGATACGTAATATAAAATCTCATCTCAAATAATTTTACAAGGGAAATGAAAGAAGGAAATTGAACGACACTTCGTAAATTTCAAAGTGTATGCGATGAGAGCCTGTAGCCATTCGACTGAGAATGTCATGTTTTTTTGTTCTCGTTCCTGTTTCATTTCCTTTCTCTCTCTCTCAGCAGTCACGTGATTGATGAGAGAGTGTAGAGGGAAGAACCCACAGCTGGCACCGTTACAGGACACGAACATACACATCGTCACCACGAGTATAAGGCGTTAGAGGCTTTTTGTCTGAGTATGTTTTGAACGTGGAGCAGTAGAGAACAAATCAGAAGAAGATGAGTAGAGAGCGTGCTGGTTCATGATGATCGTTTCTGTTTCCGACTGACAAATCACGGTGAGTTTAAACAGTTTTGCTTTAAAAAAACAGTGCAACAAGACATTCATTTTCAAATGACACAAATTAGTGTACACAAACGGGCGATGTTAGTATTCAACACAATGAAGACACGCCCTTTAAGTGCGCATTGTGGTTTTGAGGGTTCTAAGCCTTTTAGACGGTTCCCAAAGGTCAGTATTATAGCTTTTCCTCACACTTATTTACAAGAAAAAAAATATATTACTAGCAAAGTTTTGGGCAGCGGGGCCTAAGCAGGCGTGCTGCATGGGCTTTTTTTGCTGCTGTTTTCTTTTGTTTCTTTGTGCTTTTGCACGCCAGCCACTACGTTTGCCCTCCACTGCTCCCACTTGGAATATAGGTAAAATAGACTGTGCGATGAAGAAACGACGGTACAATGACACAGCAGTTTTCTGTAGTCTATCTCCACGACCATGGACGCCGGCAGCAAAGAGGTTGAAAATGTTATCAGCAGTTTATGCGTATGTAGCTACTTGAAGAATATCAAGACAGTCAAACCGTCGAGTAGTCGCCACTATCATTTGTCTAGTTTTTAAAACATGCTGTTATCAGAGTAATGCGCGGAATAATACTCTCAAACTGGAACAACTTGAAGCTGGTTTTTAGTGCTACAATTGTATTGTTTTAGCTGTGCGATCATCAACAGCAGAAAAACGTAAAACAAGTATTTTGCTAGAAGCTGCATGTGTGATTAAGATAGGGTGATAGAAAATGTTGGGGGATTAATATTCTTGCCATTTTCATGTGGACGTGCGCCCCATGCCAAAGCGAACAAAACACACAAAAAATTCAAAGATTATTTATTTCTATCAGGCCCAATCTAATAAAACCAATTGTGCGGCGTCCAAGAAAGAAAACTAACGTTAGGTAAAGCTTCAATTTGGGCTAGCTGGTGCGGCTTTGTAATGCGGTCGTGCTTTGCGTTGCCCCAAAGTGCAGCCGCATTGCCTAGAAAAAACTAGCGCTTCATACATTTTCATATTTTGTATCAATTATGGTCAGGGTCTTGTTCTGGCAGGCATGACGCCTTTGGGTGGCCTGTGATGGTTTGTGGTTCAATCGACAGACGGTGCCGGCTGGCAAAGGGGAGTTTTTGCACTCGTTCTCATCGCCTCGAGTAGTACTGGCAAACACTTCCAGACTAGCATGGACATAAATACCCAATAAATGCATAAGAGACGGCCGCTGCCGTAGTTAAATGGGTGGAGCATCATAGGCGTTATTAAAAAATTGTAGCTTCCTCCCTGTCCTTCTTCATTTATTCCTCCTCCTCCTCCTTGTAGGCTCGGCTCCTGCTGGCAGCGAAATTGTCTTTGCGTCCGTATTGTTTCATTACGTTGGTAACTTCTATATTTCGGTTAAAAGTACTATGTTCCCTATGCCTTTCATGACTTGGATGTCTGTTTTGTTAATTCACACGGAAGTGCAGATCTATGCGCGTTTAAAGGGACACTAAAAAGAAACAATAACATGGTTTAAATTGATAAACTGCACTTTGAGAACTAAAATGCAGTACGTATCACTATGATATGTTCATTACTAGCAAAAAAAAATTAAGTTTGAAGTTTTATTTTTAAATTTCGCGCTGAAACTTCCACGCGTGCTGTCAGAAATTTCAAAACGTACTTTTCAGATTTTGTAACATTAGCTCGATCAAGTTCGATGGCACCCACATGTGACAATTTACTTCATTTTGATCGATTAGAAGCTACACAGGATCGCCCCGCCGCGGTGGCCTACAGGCTTAGGTACTCGGATGCTGACCCACAGGTCGCGGGATCAAATCTCGGCTGCGGCGGCTGCATTTTCAATGGAGGTGGAAATACTGTAGGCCCGTGTGCTCAGATTTGGGCGCACGTTAAAGTACCCCAGGTGGTGGAAACTTCTGGAGCCCTCCACTACGGCGTCTCTCATAATCATACGGTGGTTTGCGGACGTTAAACCCGCCTATCAATCAAGCTACATAAGATCTAGTGGAGACGGTCGAAATTCATGACGTCATGGCGTTTGGTGCGTGAATCTTAAGGTGGCGTGTCCCCCCCCCCCTTCCTTTTCTTTTCGCACGTTTTATTGCCTACTGAGCACAGTGTTATAGTAAGAGTAGCGTTTTTCTGGATGGTAAACTTTCGCATACTTTACTGGTATGTGAAAAATCGTTTTGCTCTTTAGTGTACCTTTAAGTTTGTAAACGTGAAAGCATGGTTGTCTGCAGCTGCCTTGCTCATTCACTATTAAATGAAGACGCGCACTTTGGTCGTTTAGTGTTCCTGAATTCTCATGACCATTCTGTGGGAGTAGTGCAAAAACGATGCTGCGATTGTTACCGTCTGTTCCTTGAAGAAGCAGAAGTGCGGCGACCGCGCTGATGCAAATGATAACGGCCATGCCTGCCATCACCTTCTTCTTGTGCCTGCGGTGATGAATGCAAGACGAACGTGAACATTCGCGCACCGTGACCGCTAGACCAGCGTGACGGGTAACACGAAAAGTGTTCACTTCCCACGGCACAAAGACACTTCGTTGTTAAGAATGAGCATTGTTTCCAGTTACACGAGTGTCGAGTTGCTGCCAAGACCTCAATTCTGTGCTCGAGGTAATTGTTGCCTTCATAAAGACGAGCTTAGGTCCCGTAGAAATATCTGTGAAAGTTCGCAGACTCATGTTTCGAACACACGTATGCTACTGCAACCACGAAAGTCGAACGTGGTATGACCGCCTTGTAGTATTCGGCAGAGCACAGTATACACTGTACTGAATACGAGGCCTGGGCTCATTTCTTGCCATATTACAGTTTTTGCCTTTGGAATGAACACAAGCGAATTTGTTTCGTCTGTTTTCTATAGCACAACATTGTATACTGTCTTCATGCGGCTTTGTGAAAAATAGCAGGCCTCCAAAACGGGACCATGACTGAAAAGTCCCAGAGGGTTTCTTGACCTGTCGGCGACAAGCTGTGGGTATGCTGTCATCATTGTTTTGGCAATTAAAAAAAAAGGTTACGGGACTCACATGCTGTGCTCCTGCGCAAGTTCATCCTTTCGTTCTGCGAGAAAATTTAATGTCATCAGTTTTTGCTCTGACGTGTCAGATACAGATACACATGAAGAATATGTTTTCGCGCATGCATTGGCACATTACTTTCTTCAGGTTTTATAACAAGATATATGCAGCAGACGTTACTGCCAAGTCCATTCTTGTGATGCATCAAACATGAAGAAACAAAAATCACTGCACTGTGTGGCCATTTGGCCATCGTTTGTACTTTCCGACTCAAGCCCAGTCGAGAAATATTTCTTCACTAAAGTCACGTAATGTCCCATTTGGAAATAAATTATATCCTTGGTGGCGTGCTAAATAGGCGTAAACCATTCACAGGATTCTCGTGCCGCCTTTGACTTCTTTTTACTGAAAAACTTTTTATTGTAACGGACACGTTATAATGTAGCGCTTGTGGTTGCGCCATTTTGTGTGTGCGTGATTATGTCCTTTTGTGCGCTGCTTCATCAAGTACCATAATAACTATCTCATCAGTACATATTAAACGACATCGCAAGACAACTGGCATTTGGCAGGTGCCAAATCTTCGTAATAGTCTACTTACCCAGATTGAGAGGCTGTTCGAAGCCCATCGCTGTAAAAAAACAAAATAAAGAAAAGGTCTTTCATGAATCTCAACATTATCTCTCTCTCTCTTTTGTACCGCGCCACGAGGTAGGCAAGCCAACTTGGGAGGCAGCGTCACGTCATGATTCTGCAACATAGGGAGTCACAATAGAGAACGCAATGACGTGATAGCTGCTCAAGATCATGTGGCAACCGATCGTTTCTAGGTCTGAAGTGAAGGGCAGCGTGTGATACAGAAGAAGGGAGAACAATATACTTCAGCACTACAAACGTTTTTCTTCATTGCACGAATGCAATATATACAAAATAAAAGAGCCTTTCCATCGTGAGTGAGGCCTAACTGATCAAAATCGAACAAAAGTAATGAAAGCATCTTTCTAGCTGTTACTAAAAGAACACTTCTGCTCTCTAGACATGCCTAAAGAGCACCTTCTATGCACGAGTTTACTTTTTCTTTGAGAAAAAGAAACAGCGTACAGTTTCCAGTTATCTCGCTTTGCGGCACAGCATTTTAGGGCGGCTCGTCTGCATTACTGCGTACAAAAAGTATCATTTTGAAACCGCAAATGGTATCGACGCATGGTTACAAGTGTTTCCTTTCCAACTTGAACTGATAATGAGCTGTAGGCCTTAAGTATGCAGAGTGCTACCAGCTTGAGTACACTTTGGTGAACGCACGACTTGGTGCTCGAAAACTATACGAGTTTTTGCTATGCTAGAAGCAGTGATCCAGAGGTCAGCGCTATCGGAAGAGGTCTCCTTGCGCATGTGCATTGCCTGACTATTTCATTCCAGCTCTTTATTGAAGATCACAATGTATCAGATACAAGAATGAAAGAAAGATGTGTTCTGCCTGACGGGACCCCAGCTCCCGAATGCACTCACTTAGAGCAGGTATCAACAGAAACAGCATTATAGCTAATCGATACATGCAGAACGCAGTATTGCACAAAATTATTCTTTTTAATTTATATCTTTAGCACGAATAGTCTCTTTTATTGTCACGTGGGCGTCACGGTGCTCCACACACATGCCTTATTATACTTTCCAGCATTATTGTTGGGGCTTGCGTTAGATCTAGAATACACTTTGCTAACTCGTGCCTTGTTTGTAATCTTCACTGAATAGTCGGAAGCAATCACGGAGTCGCTAAACAATGCGCCGTGTTCCAAGTTAACCATTCTGTGAGTGAAATGCGACAGCATCAAAAGTAAAGGAATAAGCGTAGGTGGCAGTGGACAATCTTTTTGAGGGCATTGCTAGGTGGCTTAGCGGGTGACACCAGTCTATAAATTGGCAACCCACTGGCTTGAGGAAGTGCACGAACACTCACGTTTGCGTGGTTGCGTGTACTACATTTGCTCACACTGATGTGCGCACTTTGAGCACTTTTCACAGATCATAAATGAGGAGAATTCAAGTTCCCACACACCAGAAAAAGAGGAAAACGTGCGTTGCCAGACCAGTTCTTCTCGCTTAGTGAAAACAGTGCCTATTTTTCACCTGCTTTGGTGGATCATGGGTTGTAGTTGTTCCACTAGTCCTCACCAATGGAATGGCTCTGATGCACGGCGCGTGCGCACTTGCTCAAAGGAGTCAACTGGCTACTTTGCCGCCACGATGCCAATTTTTTTTAGTTGCGTGTTCCACTGTGCGCCAGTGCGCGAGACTTTACTCTATTATTTTGCAAAAGTAGCGAATAACTGTGAGAGTAAAGCTTGATTCTGCTGCCCAGCAGGGTACACGGCGCAGCGTCAGAAGAGGAAGAAGGAATTAAAAAAAGATAGCAGAACAAGAGAAGGAGCCAGAGAGCATCGCTGAGATGCTGCACACACTGCAGTGTGCATTCGGCAGATTATTTTCTCCGGGTATTTTTTCCGTGAGGCAGTTGTCAGAGTGCCAATGGTAGTAAACCTACTGCACACTCTGACGCTTTGATCACATATGAGGTTGACAAAGCGGTCTCCAATCATAATACGCAATGTTCCCTGTTACAGGAAAGTGTTTTGTACCAGGCTCCACCATGGCTCCGCTGACGTACTTCCATCATAGAAATGACGTCGAAAAATGTATATATAGTAAGAGACTGCAAAAAAAAAACTACAAGGTAGCATTCATTGCGTGGAATCGAACCAGAAATCTCTCGAATTGAGCGCCTGGCGCTAACCACTACGCCACGGACCATACATTGTCTAATGTGCTAACGGCAAGCCATTTATTTATACCATACCCCATTTGGCCGTCTTTAGAGTTTCGAAGCTTCCACGCGTTTCTGTTATCAGTGTAGAGATATCGCGACGGGCTCGCATTGGGCATGTTCTAACGGTCGTCGCCTACACGGAGCACGATCTCTTCTGCACGCGCGCTTATCAGACTCATAAAACGGGAGAGAACGAAGGTCACTTCGCACGCTGCCGCGGCCGCGTTCACGAAAGGAGCAGAGGACGAAGGTCACTTCGCATGCTGCCACGGCCGCGTTCAAAAGGAGCACGCTGCTGACATACGAGCCAGGAAGAATTGTGACAGTCGTTCGCGTTTGTCCTGCGTACACTTGTGCGCTCGTTTCGTGTGTCTTTCTGTTTGAAAAGCGCGCTTCAAGTGGCGAGCTGAGACCGCTGTTAGTCCGCGCTCGTCCTCTGTATGCTAATTTCGTGCGTGTTTATGCTTGAGGTAGCACTGCGATTTTCGAACAGCTTGCCGTTCTTAACGCAACTCTGGAATTTGTTGCTGTTGCTGAAACAATGCACAATAAACGCTTAACTACGTCTGCGAGGACGAGTTTCACTTTCGTGCTATAACGATTCTTATATATACAGATCAGCCAGATTTTTTTTTCATGTTGAACTCGTACATCGACTGATCTCATCGGTTGCTATCTTGTAGCGCGAAACTATGCCTTGTCTCTGCGGTGAAGTGGTTTTGGCCGCTCAACTGTCGCGCTTGTGGGGCGTATACTTTTTTGCTTGCCTCGCTTACCCAGTAAGTGTCTCACACCGTTTCACCGTGGTGGTCTAGTGGCTAAGGTACTCGGCTGCTGACCCGCAGGTCGCGGGTTCAAATCCCGGCTGCGGTGGCTACATTTTCGATGGAGGCGGAAATGTCGTAGGCCCGTGTGCTCAGATTTGGGTGCACGTTAAGAACCCCAGGTGGCCGAAATTTCCGGAGCCCTCCACTACGGCGTCTCTCATAATCATATGGTGGTTTTGGGACGTTAAACCCCACATATCGATCAATCAAATGTCTCACATCACTCATACTCGCCACCCCGCTCTGACGTGAGCAGTCCATAGAGGAAGCCTTGCTCTGCCGTTGTATGTGAGCCGACGTCGTGACAGGGGCGCACGCAGACATTTTTTTATAGGAGGGGGGGGAGGGCATCTTTTGATTTTGAGAGAGGGACACCCTTTGGAAACAGTTATTTTTCACTCGCTCTGCATGCCTTGGCGAAACAAATTTCAGGGAGAGGGTGGCGTGGGCCTGGTGGGCTACACTTTGGCTAGGACACTGCGTCATGTTGCGTTGGCGACCTTTCCAAAAACTGCTCTCTGGGCGCCGCCATGAACCTTTCTGGGCTGCCGACGAAACCGATACTGGCAGTGATATTCGTGTGCCTACGCTTGACTTTCGCCCCCTTTTTTTCCTGTTTTCCAGCTGAAGCCATCACCATCAAATGTGCTGGTAAAATTTGTCACTGCGTTTGAACATATTTTGATGCCCCTCATTTTTTGGTGTGTGTTTTTTCTGTGCCCGTTTCTTGCACATAGCCCGTTGACAAGTATGAACAGGTGCAAACTAGCTCTCTCGTCGTCCAGGTGAAGTAGTTCAAGATTCACGATGTACACCTGCGCGGTGTTTGACATTTCGGATCACTGCCTGCACAATTCACCAAAGTCGACACGACCGACAGAATGACTTCTTTATGCACAATTTTTTTCCCTCGAAAACTGATAAACGTAGTACACGCCCCGCATGCGCGTAGCCGCATTAACGTGAAAGGTGAATGGTATTCAAGTGCCGGCAAGATAATTTCCTCAGACAGTGAAAAGTATTTTACTTACGGTTTTCCGCCAGTACCCACGGCGCAACAACAGCTGCACATAAGATGCAAATTTAAGAAATGTGTATATAAATACAAATATAAGAACAACCCTGTAGAACTCCACCTGATTTCAAGTTATATATTAAGGAAGGAAGTGCAACCGTGCAAAAACACCATTTTTTTTAGATTAACATGATTTCGCCACACGTTTGGGCACAGCTTCCAAGCCAGCACGATGCAGCTAGCCTGTAGTCTGATGTAAGGCTCTTCGAAGAAGCGAAGGATTGCTCAAAAGGCTTTCATGAGTACGTGATTGGGGAGGTGCTTGTACTAGCTGGGACCATTAATTTACGTTCTGGCAGTCATGACGATAGTTATAGCACGAGAACACAACGACGACAAAAAGACAAGAAGGACACGAGCACTCGTGTTCTTCTTGTCTCTTTGTCGTCGTTCTGTTCTCGCGCTATAACAATCGTCCTGTCATACCAACTAGCCCAAAGTGTCCCACTTTTAAGCTGGCAATCAGGCTTGTTTGAAACGCCTGACTGCCAGTTTTTTTAATGCTACCTAATATTTTAGAAGCAGTGCCTTCTTCAAGATACTATCGGAGAACCATAGAAGATTTACCGATTTAAACGAGTATTTAGAGCAATAATTTCCCCCCCGTGTTCCACTGATAATCTCAGGAATGAATACATCACACGAAGAAAACTGAAAACTGGGTCAGCTCGTATCTTCTCTTTATCTATTTTCTTTGCTCATGGCGCTCCACACTCTTTTAACCTCAGAATCAATACCTAATTTTAGACTTCACGTTTTCAAAGTTCTCAAATTGAGATACGTCAGAAAAATTTTCTTGTTCACATCGAGAAGTAAATAGAGGACCTTCAATGTTCCTTGCCTGTGCCCTATGTGAGATTGGTACTGAGTACAAGTAGTTGCAAAGCCTTGTTAAAGTGTGGTTCAGTAGTATACTGCAAAGTTATTCACGCTGAAAGGACAGAATCAGTAGGAAAAGAGCTTGGACTGTCTTTGGCCAACAACTTTCGCTTTCAAAGGCCAAAATGACTACCGCCAGCCTCACAGTGTACGCATGATTGTTACTTTGTTAGGAACAACCGAATTTTGTCACTTAATGCGCGAGATAACACTAACACGGGAACTCTCTTCTACGGATATGACATCACCATTTCAGGTGCAGGGTGTAGTCATAGCATCATATTTGTTTTTATAACATAAAAGAAAATGGCCTCACATGCTCAAAACGAGAAGTATTAAGTAAACATGTAATCTAAGCAGTGAAAAGGCATACAATCATATTGCCACCAGTATACAAAATAAAAACTGTATTCTCCAACTAACCTTGTTCTTCCTCCGGAAACTGTGGTGCACCTGTTGCAAGATAAAAAATATTTGATGTTTGCGCTAGATCACCTTCCCGCGGCACTCAAAGTACATCATTACATCATTCTTTCCTATCCTCTGCTCAAACGCTTGTCCCCGACTTGTCTATAATAATAATAATACTTCTGTTCAATCACTGTAGTACGTTTGTTCAAGAGTTGCAGTACTTCAACAGTACTCCTTTTCAACCACTGTGAAACTTCTCACTGTAAGAATTGGCAGGTTCCTCTAAGTTGCTTAAGGCATCTCTTTTGCTTGGTCATACCCGCAAAGGTGTCGAACATAAATTAAATTCAATAACATACAGGGTTTTACTAACCCCCCACCCAAAAAAAAACACGATGTAGTTAGGAGGGTGCCGTAGCAGAGGGCTCCAGAAATTTCTACTGTCTAGAGTTCTTTAGCGTGTGTTGATGTCGCACTGTACACGGGCGCCTCCCACTTCGCCTCCGCCTGTAAAGCGACCGACACAGCCGGGATCGAACTCGTGACCTTCGGGCCAGCAAATTAGCGCCATAATCACAGATCCACCGTGGCAGATGTCCGGAATCATCACGTTTTTGCTTAAAGAGCAGGGCAGGTCACGCAGGTTTTTTTTTTTTAGGGGCGAAGCTCCTTAGGGCGTGGGCTGTGCGTCCCCTGTAGCCTGTATGTAGCCACCTCTAGTTTAGTTCTTACAGTGTTCACTAGATGGCGGTACCGTTCCCTGTATGTAGCCACCTCTAGTTTAGTTCTTGCAGTGTTCACTAGATGGCGGTACCGTCTCCTGTATGTAGCCACCTCTCGTTTAGTTCTTGTAGTGTTTACTAAATGGTGGTACTTGTAGCTGATGATGAAAAGATGCAAGATGTTATAAACTAGAAAGCGGTACTCGTAGTTGATGAAAGACGCGAGATCTTATAAAATAGGAATGATGTCACATATGGCGCGTGTCATTGGTTGAAGGCAATCGTTCGATTTAGTGCGGCGACGTACGCTAGGGGGAGCGATGTAATAAAATCGAGTGGGCAAAATGTACAGAGGATTCATGGTTTACCAGATTTACCTCTGGAGCTTCCCCACTCATCATCATTCACTTCGTGGATATGGCGGAATTTTTTTCTAATAATTGTGGCCGAAGGCCCCTGAAGCTTCATTCCAAAAGCTGTTTACTTTCCATTTGAAGTGCCTGAAACTCTGGGAACAAAGGCGGGCATTGTGATAAGCAAGTCATAGCCTCAACTACATTTATTTTTTGACAATTGGGAACTTTCGTGAAGCATGTAAGCACTTTGAAGGGGTAACAACTCCAGCTTGTTGAAGGCTTCATCATCACCAACGGCGTAAAAAAGCAGCAAGGGTATATGGGACAAGAAAGGCACACCGAAAATTCCTGTCCCGTGTACCCGCGCTGTTTTTTTTTGTTTTTTTACGATGTGAACAATGTTATCTCTCGGGCTTTACGCCATCAAGATGTGGGAACGATAAAGCTTTGCCGCCCTCTCGCCTAACGGGTAGCTGGGTAGCCATACTCATGCCTACCTACGGCTGAATGAGTTGATCAAACGCACAGACCGTTTTCTCGTGAGTAGCTGTCGCCATTGCGCCACCTCGTGGAGCGTATCTCAGTTACGCGCTTCTTTCTACGTGGCCTCTGGGATGCTCTTCGCCAGTGCTTTACCAAAAAAAACATTATGAAACCAACGAATCACCTAGGTACATGAACGCCGAGGCACGAGTGCCACAACAAGAAGCTGAAGGGAAGAATAATGATGAATTTTCTGTGTGTGCGCAGCCAGATCTTGTCAATGTACCCCTATCACAAACTTGCTAAATCGCTGCTATGTCCGAAACGTCGTGTGTTTAATGAGCTCGTCTGTTGTGTTCAGCCAATTTCGACGAAGTTGTATGAGTTGTCGCCGCCTCTCACAAGTCTTCTCTAATCATAATCAATGTGATGATGATAAATACCATGTTAAAATCTTGTGCATGCGTATCGTCTGGTACTATATCGCATTATTAACAATGTGAACCTTTACATGCCCGACTTGAATTAAAACCGCTATCATTGCCACAAAAATAAGGAAAGTTTACATTAGTTTTTGCTCGCCCTAAGAAGTGTTTAACGCACGAAGGTTCAATAATCAAATGTCACATGTGGGGAAATTCTAGCTATCGTGTGCCGATGATTAAGACGCTTTTTCAAATTTTGCGTAAAAGGTATCAGATGAGTCGAAACGTAAACATCAACTTACCAAACGCAGAAATCGGCCTCGAATCCAACACTGCAAAAAAAATGCAGATACACAAAGAGTGAGGCTTTCTTGAGCGTGCAATAGCACAGTCGTTTTATTTCCCATGTCAACGCGACAACTTGGGTTTTTTTTCTTGTTTTTTTGAAAGCCGAGACATCGATTAACGACTGTTTGCTCTCCATCCTCCCAAACAATGTCAACCTAATTAACTAAATTCAACGCTGGTGCGACCCCAAGGCACTCACTAGCTAGTTAGAAAGAGCATGTGGTTAACGGGGCTCTGACACACTTCTTGAAAATGGTCAGAAAACGCTGCCTACTGGTAGCTGAGGCCCCTGCGAACATGCGCACGGTACACTAAAGCGCATCACGCGGCAAAAAACGTGCACTTTAATTTCAAAAACAGCTGGAAGTGGCTCCCTCTTGCCCGTCAAATTATTATGAAACAGCTTCAGTTTTTACTGTCTTGCACTTTTACTGTCTTGCACCCACTTTTCGTTCTTCACATTTTCCATTAGAATTACTTCTAATAATATCCCATACAATTTCCGTGGTGTAATTGTCAGTCAGTCCTCATTATTATTGTTTCTGACTAAGCAAACGAGCTCTTAAGTTTACCCTTCTTCCGTATATCAGGTAACGCCGCTCACACTTGGCGGATTGTATTTTTACGGCAATCGATTCGGAAAGCATTTATACCAATAGAGATTTTTGAATAAGTATTTTAAAGAAGTTGCAGAGTCCCTTTAAAAAGTAAACAGGCAACATGACCCATCCATATGGTTTGTAAGCCGTTGAAGTCACGGGAACAAGTTCCCTTTATTCTTACGACAAAGAATGCACTTACACACAATGGACTGACGCCGAGGGTCACCGCCTAGAAACGAGCACAAATAACGGTGTTTCAAGTTTTTGCCAGCACGTCTCCAAAGCCATGCATAAAAATTGTACGTTAGTGCCTTCCTTCTTTTCATGTTTGATTTTGTTTTATATATAATAATGTTATTTTTGCTCATTGTGTATTATTGACATGTTATAACATTTGTACGCGTTTCGTGTTGTTTGAAATGCATTTCTTTGTTCATTTGCCCCCCGCTTGCGCCCCCCTTAAGGCCTGCAGTATTCGGTAAACAAATAAATAAATATAGCTCACCGTTAGACACTCAAAATTTCGCAGCAGGTACGTCAAATTATCAAATTTAAGATTAATCAAGTGTAGCAAGCGAGGAACGACGAAAGGAAGAAATTTTTCAGCGAACTTCTCGCGGTGCAGTTTTTGCGGTACAGTCGTCGTCGCTTCAATCATTTCCAATAACGGCTCCGGGCTAATTAAAACCAATATTTCATCGTTCGCATTTAGTAAATTTAATATCAAAGCTTTATAATGCGCGTGAAGTAGGTGAAGTTATATGCTTCGACGCCACAAAGAGTTTGCAACCAAGGTCAATATTACGTTAATATGAAGTCGACATACTTTTCCAAAACAACAACAACGCAGAAATGATTATTAGGCGAACTTACCTTGTACACCAGACAAAGCCAAATTGGTACCTATAACAATAATGAACTAATATACAATTGAACAAATGGACACTTGGTAAACCAGGGCATATGCACTCCTATTCTACCAAACCTTTTGCAAAGAATTTGATAGTCGGGCAAATTTTATGTAGGAAGTTGTCTTGTTGCTTTAGAAAAGGGGCATCACATAGTTTTAGGAGTGATAATTTGGTCGAGTGAATGAATGGAAGAGGCTTCTTTTCAACTCGGAGTGTATGACGGCGTCGCTGTCCTGCGGGTAGGTGGTCATGTTATTGTCTTCGCACTTGCTTCCTTCTTCTGTAGAAAAAAAAGTTAATTAACCTTCCTTAAACGCCCATTATTCATGTCTGTTACGATTCCTCAAATTCGTTTGAATTCGCATGATTGAGAAGAGCGAAACATTTGCAGACTGTTATTTGAGCTAATAACCAAGAATGCCGGGGAATTTTTTCCTGCTCTATAGACTGTGTCCTCAAATCAGTGCGACTTCCGTGTTAGCTAGTATACCAATTAAACTTCGTGAGTGTGGAATCGTAGAGCATTTGTCACTACAAAAAACGGTTAAATTTTGTTTTGCTTATCCACATTCTAAATGCTTATGACGGCTGACTTTATCCCTTTAATATTCTCTTTCTACTTACTGTTTTTCGTGTCATTCCAATGCTGATGTTTTTCTTTTGTTATTTCTAATCAGATATTCATCTATCTCCTGATTTGTTGAAAATCTGGCAAGCCATTGTCAAGCTTTATTATTTATTATTATTTATTAATATTATTTATTAATCTTACCTATTTATTTTATTTTCATACTGGGTCCCCATTGTCATTCCGCTTTCTCATATTACGCAGGACTTTCAAAAAAAGTTTCGTTCCGTAAAATGGTCTTCATCATTAATGTAACTGTTTTTTTTATGTTCTCAGTATGATCCACCACGTCACATGCCTCCTGCCTGCAACGATCGAAATATGGTAATATGCGAAACTGAAAAGGCTGGTCGTGCGCTGTACACTCCTGCAATTTCATAGACCAGATGTTTTATTATGAGCAGCAAGGATATCCAATAAATCGTTCAGTATACGCGAGTGAAAGATTGCGACGACATATAGAGGGGGCCACACGTCAGGAACAGTACTGAAGTGGCCTGCAACACTTATTCAGCGTTGTCACGCTCTCAATCGGTAGTCGACACTGGGGAACGTGTGAGCCAAACGTTATGGCACAGCACGTGACCTGTAACTGAAGTATTTCTCAAAGCCAGATTCGAATCGCTCGCTCTTCTCTCTAGAAATTATGCCATAAACGCAAATCACCGCGCCGCAAGCACAGAGTCGATGGCTATTGACTGACTTGATGATTTATGAAAAACTTCAATACATCTATTCAGGCATTGTGAGTTTCATAGTAACCACGGACGCCGCAGGATGCCGCCACCTGCCCACGCATTCGCTCCCTATTACACTGAAAGTGGACTTCGCGTCCCTATTTTTATTTTATTTTTATTTGAAAACCAAAGACCCTTATCATAAGGCCATTGCAAAAAAAAGGGGGGGGGGGGGTTACAGGAAGACATCGGTTTCATGTTATGTATTTTAACAGTACAAAATCAAAGGAGTGAAACAATGTCGAATTATTCATTTTCAAGCGGACAACAAACGTGCAACGGCATCTGAAATCATGAGCAAAGCCACACGGAGGACAAGAAAAAGAAAATTCAAGTTCAAGGGCCGTTGGTGCTGTGGAACGCACCCCTTTCGATAATGTCCCATTTGTTTGTAAAATTAGGTGTAAGCTAGCTCCGCCAAGTCTTCTCTGCTCATGGAAGCTCTCACTTTATATGTTTATGAAAATAAAGAAAACTGGACAAATTTGGAATGTAGCTGTCTTCAAACAACCGCAAACTGCAATCTACCTGAAATCAACTACCTCAGACCAGAACGAGAAGCGATCCTTGAGGTACACATTTTTTGGCTCTTAAATGCATAGAAACAACTGTTTGATAAAATAAACGAATCACTCCAGGTGTGCATCGAAGAGAAGTCTGCAAATTTCGTTAGATGTATCGCACATTGTCGTTCTTGTATCTCGTTGCTGTCAGTGCGGCTGCAGGCTGAATAATGTGTTCCATTGTTTCTTGTGCTACTTCCGTCACTTATCTTGTTTATTTTACTAATATTACTCATGTTATTATGTTTGTTACTTGATCCTGTGATTAGTGCCTATATAAGCTGTTTTTAATAGTTTTATTATATCGATTGCCCGGCACTGATAGTACAGAGATCAGGCCTCAATCAGGTGTATACTCTCACTTTTAGGCCTGACCTGACGCCTTTGGTTTTCTTCGAGAAAACTATCAATTACGTGAATACAAAAATTCACATACTAACATTACGTAGCAACGTGTGGTGAATGAGATCTTGAAATGCGCTAATGCTGTGTCCCGTAGCAATGTCTGGCGGTAATTATTGCGTTCCATTCGGTAATTGAACAGACCGGTGCAAAACTGAATGCGCATAATCGGAAGACTGGCAGTTTATGTGTGTGATCGCGATGGGGGAAGATAAAGCGGTGACTGAAAGAATTCACCATGAAAAATGATCATAAAGTTTACGGTGCTGTTATAACCGGGATATTTTACGGTGAATTGCAGATTGTCTATCTCAGCTTTTTTTCTTCAATGAGGTTCCGCTACAGCATAACGTGAATACACTCTGAGCTTGACATAACGAACGGATTTCAACATTTCTGCGGACATAGATACGTGAGGTGACAAACTCCTTTAATGAAGACATTCGATAATTATTCGGAACGGGGCTGCAGGACCCCTTGAAGCTACAGTACAGCGAGGTCATGACTGTTCGCAATGAATATTTATAGCTGCATTTGAAGTGCCTATGCATGGTCGCTGGATGCAAACGCTTTGTATTCAGGAAGCATGGATTATCAAAGCTGATAAGTGCTATAAAAGGCTGTTTTTGCACTAGCTTTTATGTACCGCATGAATAATGGCGTCTTTTCTTCCAAGAACTTCACTATTATAAGCTCGGACTTTTTTTTTGAAATTAAGTATGCTACGATATGGCAAACTTTAGCAATCATAGGACGTCTTCATATTGTTGAGCCTATATAGGGCCTGAAAAAAATTTCACGATACATATGATGTTCCAAAATGGTTTTTATTGTTAACGCAAAAGCTTTTCTATGCTCTGAGCATGCACCATGTCACGTATACCTTTCGCCAGCCATGATCAGTAGATGGCGATGAAGTGTAAAAAGTACCGAATAAGCATTTACCTCACTGCGCTGGCCGTGCACTGTACATACCTGCGAGGTTGTAGGCCAGCGTGAATACTGAATATGAGGTTTACTAGGCGAGTTAAAACTATAGGATTGCACAGAGCGCCACACGACAGATGCACTATTAAACAAACATGCAGTGAAATTCTTGTGTAGAATACTCATGGTCACGCTCGAAGTGCTCAAAGGTGCTGAGTCCATGCGTTAAAAAAAGTTTGTCATTCTATTGTCAATATACGCGCGTGTTTTGTCCTTATATTCAACTGTGTTGAGTCGTTGACTAACACCCGTTCTGAAACTTGAATATTCCAGCGGAATATTCATCAGTATTTAGCCTTGGGTTCAAAGCAGTACTTCACATAAATATTCAAGTTTCTAAAATGGTCTCAATTACCGGCATAAAAACCTTTTGATGATATCAGTACGAGCCACGTCCCGTACTATTCTGCCTATAATCGTCTGTAGATGACCGTGAATAATTGTAAAAAGTACCACTGTAAAGTTTACCTGAAAGTCCTTGTCGTGCGCTGTACATTCCTGGAAAGTCATAGGCCAGGACGTGTATGAATGTAAGCAGCGCGAACGTTCAAGTGAATGTTTAGTAAGCGAGTTAAAATGACAAACTAAGCTCTGCAGCGCAAGTTATACATGTCCAGCTGTCCTATTAGCCAAAGTTCATTAGGAATGCTAACTGGTGTATCACTATTTACACTTGTTTTTAGACTAAACATTCCCAACATCAGACATGTTCATAAGTACTCTCTTGATAAGCGTACACGCCTTGTAAACGCCGCTATGTATAGCTTAGGTGTGGTCAGGTCTGAGTATTCTAGCAGTATTTTTGTATGGATGCTGATTTCCCCGTTAACTATGTAATAAGTATAAATATTAATAAATACATACTCACCGGAAAGTTGCGGCATTCCACCGTACAATGCTGCAAGTTGTTTAGGTAAGAAGTTAGATTCGTTATCAATTGTAAGAGCACTGAGTAAATGAATCAGTCAACCGACAAAGAATGTTTACCAAATGTCGCAGACATTGAAGTGTTGCCCTTTCTGGTCACAGACTCTAGGAAGGCGAGCATTTCGCGAGCCTAGTAAAATAGTCTAACCAAATTCTGCAACATAACACCTCGCGAAGAACGCATCTGTCATAATTTTCGTCAAGTACCAATGCAGTTATAGTTTAGCCACAGACCAAATGCACTGAACAAATTTATGCAGATGCCATTCACAGCGGGTAGCGCAAGCGAAGCTTCATTTGGAGTCGGCAACACCACAAGGCGGGTCTCCTCGCAGGTGCGCAATGTGGCGGTTTCCCTGAAGATTCAGTTGGAGCTGCGAATATTCACTATACTGGTTGTAGACTAGGCTTTCACCGCGTGCGCAGGTAGCCATATTTCGTGGACGGCTGCTGGTCAGGTGGAACGAGCGACACCGATAACATTTGACCTATTTTTATTTTATTTTTTATTTTTATTCAAGACATACTGCGGTCTTTCGAGACCAGGCAAGTTGAGAAGAGACTAGTAAACAATTGTGCAAACATTAGAAAATCAAAGCAATAATCGATTTTTACAGAAAAATTGCTATATATGTAACAAAAAGATATCACAACAAAACACAACAAAAATATACAAGAATATGCATTGGCACACTGAAGCACTGTGTTGAAGCTAAAAATATCAATATACATGTACACGCCTGAAAGAAAGTGTGCGAACCATGGGTTCAGCTGGCATCGACGCGTTATCTGATGATGAGACGCCTCCTGCGCTGCGCATGCGCGTCCCGTCGTATCGGTTGGATCATCATGTCGCTTTCTCTGACGTGGTTTCTCTCCTTCGCAATCAGTTGTGACGCAATGAAATCCGCAGCTCTTACGCAGGGCACGGTGATAACTGATAAATTGGTGTAACTGTGCGAATAGTCCAATCCAAGAATAGGAACCAATGCAAAGACTAGTGCAATAGTGATGACACTGAATCGAATACAAATAGTAATCGAATGCTGTTTATAATTTATAGTAAGCAGACCACTTTAAAAACTGCCTCAGAACACCACAGCATCCTATTTAAAACGAATATTACTAAACTTTCACGAAAGACCATTCCAGTTATTTTTGATCAGCCCAAAACACTACAAATACTAAAATTAGGGCAAGCTCGTATCCAACCTTCGTAATATCTCGTAGCAGTAGGCTTAAATACAGCATTCACTGACGTTGTCAATGCGAGACTTTCGTTTGATTTTAAAGAAAATTGGGACACAAAAACTAAACGATTATCAACCAAACAGGGCAGATGTAATGTAAAGGTGTAATGAAGCAGATCAAGTTGTCGTCATAACATGGCATGTGCATTGGAAGCATATAACAATCGACGTTTAAATCTACATCTACTAGAACAATTTACGCCAACGCAACACTCGCATCTGTGCTTAGTCTTGAAGCTGCAAGAAGTAATACCAGATGAAAACTGAATAATTCGATGCAGCTTCAGCACAGTAAAAGGTGAACAGTAATGAAATTTTCCAAGGCACACGTTCATTGGGCAATCAATATAATGTCGGTGGTATCACAAAAACTTGGGCTGCGCGCAGATGACACTACGAATCAAAACAAGAAGAACTACCTTAAGCTGTTCAAAAATTTCGTTGTGGTCGGTTCTGCCTTCGGCGCAGATTATTCGAAATCTTTTGAAAAGTATACCAGGCATTGAATATTTTCGAATATGTACTGTTTCGAGTACCGAATCGAAAACCGCGTTATTCAATTCCTTCAATAGTTATTCAATTTTTTTATGTTCACCCCCCCCCCTATACACTCGGCTCAATATTAGGTGCATTTAGACGTCATTTCTATGACGAAAATACGTCACTAAAGTCTTGGTGGACCCCGGCATAGAGCACTTTCGTTTACAGGGTTTCGGTAAGCCTTAGTGCGAGAGTGTAAAGAACGCCATCTACATCAGCTCTTCAATGGCCGGAAGCTATCGCCCGAGAGTCTGAGCGTCTGTACAATATTGCTCACAGGTTCTACGGGCCACGTCACGGCTGCGTTAATCTTTGCTAGGAATACTTATCGGTGGTATCACAGGAGCATCGGTGCCATTAACAAAGGTGTATTTACCAGTTTCCAGTGGGCGCTCCCCTTATCCTACTTTTGGGGTCGTTGAGCCCCAACCAAACGTACGTGCTAGAACTCGCCAACGCGCGATGCTAAGCGTCAGTCCAGGAAAAGGGCAAGCATGTTTACGCGTAACGAGAAGCAACGCCAAGTCGACATGATACGTCTTGACGCGCTTCAGTGTGCGCGTGTCGTTGGGACTTTAACCGTCAGCAGAGACTAATGACTTCTCGCCTTTTACGTGCCGAAACCACGCTGTGAGTATGAGAAGGGAAGCCAGCATTGCTCTTTTGGGATGTATTTCCGGTTGGCATCTTATGGTTGCCACTTTCGTGTAAACTGACATTGGTGACAAGTTCTTCGCGACAGACACCTGGAACATATCAGTCGCTATAGCAAAACTGACTACATCACTAAAACTATATCACTGTAACAAAACTTTGTGATCAATGTGAAGTTGTTGCAGTCATGCTTTCGTTTTCGTCGTTAGAAAAACTACTGAGCGTGCGTGAAGCTTGCGTTATTGAGAGCAAAGATTAAAGACGAATTACGACGACTGCGAAACGTGCTTTTAGAATTGCCCACTTACCTAGCATGGATGGTCGTCGCATTACGGGGCCAGTAGCTGTAAAAACAAAAATAGATGCACAGTCGATCGCCAGGGACAATGTGTGGCAGCCCAATAAATACTTGACCCGAGAGGCTACAGGATGTCAAGATTATATAAATGCTGCGTTTCACAAATATTACGCAATATTGACTTCAATACATGCTCACATTATTAGACTTTAGTTTCATTTTATTTGTTTATTTACAAACACGGCAATCTCGTCACGGATGTTTCGCAAGAGGGGGATACAAATTTATAGCAGGACTAGCAGGAACAACAAAAACAATAAAAACAAAAAATGTAAAAATACATGTAGCTACACAGATAAGAAATATACGCTTCAAGTACCCCAAGTGAACTATCATTAGGCTACTATTAACAACTAACTCACGTTGATAATTGAAACTTGATAAGCTTTACCACTACTGACTTCGAGTACGCATGGATTCTGCCTGCAGTGCTGGAGATAACACAACTATGTTAACATTCACTTTATGACTTCATCCATTACACCAAATACTGTACCACTGGGCAGTTCATTGGGTCTTACCATGTGGTGTTCAATATTGTAGAGGTGAAGTCATGCCCCTCACCAATCGCCAAACGATTACCAAAGGTGGCTGAGGAGGCCTCTTGGTGAAAGCCACTTAATTGTTGACTGTAATTACAGAATAGTTTGTCCTGTGTTTTTATAAAGAAGAAGAGGGAGGAATAGGTGTTATTACTGGACACATGAACTTGGCGAAGGGTGGTAAAGCGGAGACTTGCCTATCTGAAGGCCAGTCGTGGGGTACTTGCAAACGCCAGGTCAGGTTTGTAAATCACCAATATTAGCTTTCCAGGGCGCAAATAAACGTTCTTTCATCAAACAAGACAACCTTAGTTTCTAATTCAACCAGCAGACGTCGACTTCATGCAAACGATGCGGTTGAAAATTAAAAGCATTGCAAGGAAAACGTGAGATGCTCGCGCTTCTTCCAAATCTCTTAAAGTAAAATGAGATGTGGATGACTAAGCTAGAAACCATGAGTCATTCAAAGCAGTGCGAGAAACACGTTAGTTGAAAAAAAGAAACACAGCACTATTGCTTCTGATATACGCACCTGTGATAGAAGAAAGCCGATTGAACAGAGAAATAGTTACAATAGTACTGAAATTTGGGCTAGTTGATAAGAGCGGAAAACGTGAGCACAGCAACTCGTTCAAAAACGGTTTGCATCTGTCACTGCACTACAGCACGTGTGGCTGTTTCTATGTTTTTTGCCCATACAGCGATTTTGTCGAAACATAGATCACAGATAATGAGGGCAGTGATAGAAGCCTTCCATATTAAAGGAATTGAGGAAGCATCCGTCAGTGAAACATCGATGTATCTCACGGACGAAGAGTTCGCATATAATTCAGCACATGTACCGTTAGCTAATACGCTATGTAACGTCTTGTTTTTTTTTAACACTTCCGCACAATGTTAATGCACTTTTTTAACCATTTGTTTGTTTTGGTTGCTTCCACGTTCTTGCCTTCTTCAAATAAAGCTTTCTGTTGCGAGTCAGCGCTCATCTGAGTCCCTTCAATCTTCCTTCGTCGATATCGCACTGGAACTAAAACCTCAGAGCAATAGCTCGCGTGCTCATTGTGTGGTTCACGTACGGAAGGCACACGTCAGGTTTTTGGGCTCGAAAAAGTATGAAGATTCAATTCATTGCGTAATTCCGAAGAGTTCAAAACCGCGCCTATGTAATTGTGTTTGGCCGTTGGGAGTGCGTCGAAACCGGTTGGAAGATATATAGCCGTTACAGCGCGTCATAAGATGCAGTGCTGCGATAAACAGATAACTGCGTCCACTCACCAATTACAGATGGCCGTGCTGCGTCAGGAGCTGAAAAGCAAGGAGAAATTATCGCACGCAAAGCACTCTGACTATAGTAACACCTTTTGGTTAGAAAATTGTCATGGGCTAGTTTGTTCATTTTTCGAATCGGCAGTTATACTGCACACAACTTGAAGAATACAACGACAACGAAGAGGCGTGTATAAAAGAAACACGCTAAATTGTTCTAAGCCGTGCCTGTTGGAAGGGAATAGTTCGAATTCGGTTTCGTTGTTCTCGTCCATGTTCTTCCAAGGAACATGGACGAGAACATGGGTAGGAGCATTAATAAGAGCGCAATCTGCAGTTTCAGCATAGCTTGGTCAAACACATCACTGTGTAATCTGGGTTGTACGTGGGAGGACAAGTGGCAGCTATTCGCAGATGTGGAACGATATCATTAGTTAGAAAAGAAACAAACACTGTACCAGAAAAGGGTTACGGCCATAGAGTTTTCTGAAATTTACTACAGAGGGGACTCTGCCGCTACGATCGTTCAGCGACAGTGGGGATGATGAGTTGTGCACAAATTTGCCTAGTCTTCGTGCTTGCGGGCTTGGAACTCACTCATGGCTTTGTTTATTGTTGTGTTTTTGTTGTTGTTTCGAATAGGAGAACAGATCATTGTGATCGTCGTGACTTGATCTGTATAAGTAAGTTTAAAAGGTAAAGGTGGTCAAGCGCAAAAATGCTGAAAATTCGCTGAACTTTCTGTTGCGGCAAAACAGACTCATGTCACACGGAGCCAGATGGAGCCAAAAGAGCGAAGGCTAATCCATACAAGGCAAGTGTGTGTACTACCCATCATAGCTCTCATATACACAGAATCATCAGCAATTACCTTGTTTTGAGCGGCCCCGGTACAATACGTGCAGAAGTTGTAGTGGTGCTGCCCATCATAATTACGCATTTCAGCAATAGTGGTTAAAATGTAGCAGCGTCAGCGTGGCTGAGTCATCGATGAAATATAAAGATGATTATGAACGCATTGTATACTGAATGTACTATAGCGAGCAAATATGAGTTCAAACACGCTAGCGCGCGGCGAATAGCCTCGAAACGTACTACATCGGCCGATTCGCAGCGGCCGTTGTTGGAAGCAAAGTGGAAAGGGCGGCACGCTTCTGGTATCTGTTGACACTCACGCCTAGGCATCGTTGCTGAAAAACGGCGATGGCACGTTAGTGGCTGCCAGCGGTGACATGAACTCGCATGACACGCACAGCCGCGCCCAATTACTGATGCAGCTGCTGAGATATCGGCTGTGACGTGGACTGCCGTGATGTCATACCTCCGTTATATGTATGTGGTGTTGGATGCGCGTTTTGATACACGTCTTTCACTTCGTGAATTTTCGGTCGTCCTATCGCCGCTAGCGGAAGATTGCACGCAATCATCTGCGGTTTGCCCGTAACGATAGTGAAGCGGGAGTGCCAACAGACAGTGGAATAGCACCTCTCGTTTCCCATGCGGTTTCGGCTGCGCCGTCCACGTATCACGTTATCTTGGTTTTGAAGCTACTTGGCCATGTGATCGCGTGTGCAAGCTCATATTGCTCACCATAACACATTGTGCATCGGACATTTTGCACTTTGGGCTTCCATTCGTTTCACTTGCACATCAGATTCCTCTAACGATGAGTTCATATATATGTACGACTGTGTAGTGTATTTTGCTACCTTGTGCCATAAATTTATAAATTTCAAAAGAAAACTTTGAAAGTTACTCGCTTGGCGTGGAAAGTGCCTTGATGCCCTTACTTTTTTTGGTATGTGCTCGCAATAGACGCAATGCACAGGACCATTTCTATGTTGTGCAACCGGATTCGCCACGGTGGTCTAGTAGCTAAGGCACTCGCCTGCTGTCCGCAGGTCACGGGATCTAATCCCGCCCGCGGTGGCTGAATTTTGGATGGAGGCGGCAATGCTTGGGACAATACTCATCCACGGATGCTACGTTAGTGGATTTAGGAACGGCTTTTTGAGTACCAAGTACTCAAAATTGTTAATTTTTTTTCTAAACACAGGCGAAAATGCTTGAGGGTCGTGTGCTTAGATTTACGTGCGCGTTAAAGAACCCCAGGTGGTCTAAATTCGCAGAACTCTCCATTACGGCGTCGCTCATGATAATATGGTTGTTTCGGTACGTTAAACCAACAATTATTATTGTGCAACTGGCTCTGGCTCCGCTTCTCAAGTGGCCTTTCGGGAACGCACAATGATTTCCTGCTGCCAGACGACGGTCAAAGCGCCCCTAACTCACTCCGAATTCAAAGACAAGAGAGTTTTTTTTTTTTTACGCCTTTGCTACTTTTGCTACAGGCGATATCTTGTCCTCGCCACATATTCTACGTACAAAGTCCTAGGTACAAAGTCAGAACCTATCGTTGAGCATGTCAGGATTTCTTGTTTTTCGGCTACACACCTTTACCTCCATTTTCGCACTCGAAAACGCACGAAGCGTAGTTAGATCAATTGATCGCACGTTATAGTGATGCGAGACTAGGTAAAGCGGGCGAGCAACTGCATGGCTTGACAAGGTAGGAAACAATGCACAACCAATATCCCTCGTAAGTCGAGCAATCAGGAAACCTATTTCTTGCATGACGTCACGCGAACAGGCGTCATGGATTGCGCCGAAAAGACGAAAAACGCCCCGAGAGAATGATGAGCTCGTTCTTTGTACGCTGTCGTCCTTTATGAAAGGGAACACGTGAACGCGTGGCCAGCGCTCCGTGGTGGCTGCCTACAGCACCATCAACCGACAGCAAAAGAAAACACGTTCGCTGTCAGCGCCATCTGTTGCCAAAAAAAGAGAGTTATGGCTGGTACACGAGCGCTGCTAGATCGCACTCCCTCTCTGCTTGGGCCAGCAGTGCGTAGACCACTGCCAACATATCAAAGGTTGTGTGCGACCACGGCGCAGGCTGCAATAACTGCCCGATATCGCTCGCCGCGCAAGCGGTGAGGGAACGTAATCTATCTGATCGTGTCTACCAGCCATGACTCGTTATCTTGCTTGGCCATAGATGACGCCAAAAGCGAACGTGCGTTCTTCACTTGTCGGTTGATGGTGCTGTAGGCAGACGCCGCAGAGCGCAGGCCACGCGTTCGTGAGTTCCCTTTCATAAAGGACGACAGTGTACAGTCTGTTTCACACTTACGGGAAATCTCGCAGCGCGTGGCCTCGGGATGTGGCTATGATGCGGTCAGCGTGGCATCGCCCGCTGGCGGCAGCTCGAGCTTATACGTAGGTGCGTTCAAGGCGTAGTTTCGAACTGTGGAAGCAGGTCACCGGCTAAATGGCAGCCCTCGCTCGCCACATTGTCAAGCAGCGGACGAATTTCATTGTTAATGGGGAACTACGCCGATATCGCTCATCGGGTCACTGTATACGCCTCACTGCCGTCCAAAATGAGCGCTGTCATCGCTGGGCACACGACGAGATCCCAATTGAAGGTGATTGATTGATATGTGGGGTTTAACGTCCCAAAACCACTATATGATTATGAGAGACGCCGTAGTGGAGGGCTCCGGAAATTTAGACCACCTGGGGTTCTTTAACGTGCACCCAAATCTGAGCACACGGGCCTACAACATTTCCGCCTCCATCGGAAACCAATTGAAGGTGAATCTTTCACCGCTTTTTCACAAGGTCGAATCACCATGCTTACTACGAGAAGAGGCTTGCTATGTGAGAAAGTGCACATAAAGAAAATGCGGGTGCAGACGTAACCTTGGACCGTGCTGATCGCTATGACGTCATAAAGTTTGACGACGTATACTGCGACCTGCTTTGTTCGTAGTCCGTAAAAATGAAATGCTCTTATGTGGTCGGAGGCTTCACATACGAAGTTTCAGGGAAATTTCATTCTTTCGCCATTACGGGGAGAATTTTTTTTTTATTTTCAGTGATTCCAAAATTTTTGTTCTCTACTGCTATACTGGCTTTTGCAATTCCTACTCATCAAATGGTAGTCTTTTCATTTCGATTTCTTACTATAAAAGGACAATGCAGCGAGGGTTCTGGTAATCGAAATTCTATTGGCCAAGTAAAAAAATATGCACAAGTACAAATACAAAAGCTGAGCGAGTCTGGTTAAGACAATGACGCATAAGAGTAAAAAAAATGCACTTGTTAATAGGAGACGTCGCGCGAGAAGGTTTCGGCTCAATTTCTTTTAAAAGACTTGAACTTTGTTTTCTCTTGGGTGATCAAAGCTATAAGACCTCAGAACATTCAGAGTAATATTCATCCATAGAACAGCACATACCATGTAAACTGCGGATTTAATAATAACCGTCTGAACAACAAAAAAAGTTGCACCAACGGTAGGCCCCGCTGAATTGGCCCGAATAGTATCAGTGAGAAACATGATAAAATTATCGTCTGCCAAATCTGAACCGACCCGAATAGGTTGTCATGCCAGCTCAACTAGATAAGAAAAATGACAAGATACACGTATCAATGACATTGAGCCATGTCCGTGCCTATAGTGTTCAATGTAAGACCTTTATGCTTGAATCACACGCTGGTTTAATCATTCTGACAAACTTCTCACGTGTCCCTTTTCCTTCATTTCAAAGTGAACGTTGTGTAAACTAATTACACCACATACAATCGTTTTCATAATTGTCGTTAATTTTCATAAAAAATGATTAAAATTTCGCAATTTCAATGCTGCAGGACACAGTCGGGAAACCCTGCCCACTCGTTGCCGTTTCCCCGCAGTCATAACGTCCTAAGCATACGTATGTGAGTACGTTATTGCTGACTTCTACGTGTAGCAGTAGCAGCGGCTTTATTTTTCTTAACAAATCACAGACCACAGTTGTTAGCGTTACGTGGAGGAGTTGACGGCAAGTTATCTGGATTACCACCACTCCGGTGTTTGGTTAGGAATGTGGTGATTTGCGCAGTATGCACCCAACACAAACGCGAGTATCTTCTATTTTTAAATCACCTCTTAAACTCAGAGTGGCAATATGTGAGTAATATGCGAGTAGATTTCACAGTAATATTTTGTCAAAGGTCATTGCCGAGCTGGCGCTGCTCAAATAATCAACACTGTTTATAGAAGAGATAGGTTAACAGTTTTCTAGCAAAATATGTCAACGAGGTTGTGAATCATCTGCAACCACTCCCCAGTTTCAAGTGAGAGGTCGCACACACAGCGCAAAAGATCGGTTCTTCCTTTTTATGATTTCACTTACTTTAAAAATTTTGATGCCTGCACATAAACTTTATACACTTGTTTTCCCCACTGATACTACTATTACGAATAGTAAGTCGCATTTGAACAACATACTACCAAGCGCAATAAATTGCAGTCGTATATGCTCAGAACTTGATTTCTGTCATTTTGTACTTACCGGCAGATGGCGGTGGCACCGCAGACACTTTAGCCGCTTCTAAAAAGCACGCACAACATTGTAAGCTGTGTTTTCATTTACTCGGTATGTAATTTAAGGCACCCTGTCGAAAAGTTCTGTATTGTATTCACATCTTTAAGAATTAGGCAGATTTAATTTACATGTTGATTACATATTGTGGTGTATTGTATTACGAGGCATGGGTAAAATAACGCAGAAAATCAAAAGCATTCCCTTATACGAGCCAGCACAGTTTCAATGTTTTGAAATACTGTGCTTACTAACTGCTTGAATGACGAACATGAAAATAAATTCCTCTGTCCCTTTTAATGAGATCAGCAAAAAGAAAAAAAAATACATGGATAACGTGGTACCTCAAGTTTGCAACTTAACCAAAGCTCATATGCACATTTAAAAAGTGATGCACAAATAGCATTTCATGTGTATAGACGACGTCTGACACATGCTCCATGTGACCTACAGTTGATGTCAGATCAACTAGAATATACAAAATAATCAACGTGCTAACATTGCCCATTTCATTTTGTATATTATCTATTTCACTTCTATATATCGTACGCTGCGGAAGAAGAGCGAAACATTATTTGCGCTAATGAGTCTGTTGTCTCTGAAACAGGGCAACATCATGTGGTTGCGCCCCTAATGTAAGGCGCCACTGGTCCTAGCATCCTTTATGTTGTCCGGACCAGGTTGAGCTGAATCGCAAATGCAAGAGCGGCCAGTAAATAGTTCCTTGCAATTCATTCCCATGAATATGGAACTGCAAGTATTGTGCATGCCACCTGTACACCGCACTCGCTTCCATGAATATTTGACGTTGACCCTCGTCGCTAGTGCTTATCAGACTGACTAGCTGCATGAAAGAACACTCACCGAAAGAATCGGGGAAGTCATCTTCAGTTTTACCTATTTCTCTTTTGACTTTTCCCATTTGTTTTAGAGTTGAGTTACGTTATTTGTGCAGAAGTTTACATATACCTATGACGCGGTACTGGCACAGGTACTTCTTGACGACGCAGTGCCTTCATGACTGCTCGCTTTCTTAACAAGTCGAGTGTTGAAGAATTGCGATCCACTAAAAAGATCAATAATACTGTGCAAATCTTTCACTTGTTTGATCGGTGACATGAGTGCCACGTTATGTGAAATATACTTCTTTGAAAGTAAACTATTTTCAGTATGTTGTTGAAAAAAAAACATGACCATGGCTTTGCAAAAAGTTTACCTTGCTGATGATTTTCTAATGTAATGAAAAAAAGCTGGGAACGTATCATTTCTTTAAATTCTCGCTTCCGGTGCATTGGTATTACCAGACTCTGGTATAACCCGCATATCTTTGACAATTCGGTACAGATGATAGCCTCAGGTATAGCGTGTGGAGGGTCACTGCCGTCCAACTAAAGTACCAACTCTATCGTTGACTAAGTCTATACTGTCGTACCACAATTGTATTGTCCTGTTCTTCACAATTTTATCTTCTATTGATTATGTGGACTATACTCTGCTTACCGAAATAATTCCGAAAGCTTCTGCTGCCTTCATTATATCTTGGACACCGCTAATTGAATAGCGCTCATTATATTTGTCCGTAACTCTGCAACAACTCCCACCGCATCTCTGATTTCACTCGATATAAAACGTCTGTGAAGAGCTATTACTTCCCATGTTAGTTATGAACAGCGGCTTGTTTTATTTTCCGCCGTTGCGGCTGTAAGAAGAGATCGTATTTATAGCTTGGCAGTTATAGCCTAGTTATTAAATGCACTGTAGCTGAAATATTGTCAGGCGAATATAGCAACGCTCCCTAGGCTCCAGCTGTGGAAGGAAAGTAACCGTTTAAGCAAAAAAAAAAAACGATAGAAAAGATGATTGTTCAAGGTACTGCATGCTTTGATTCAGGACCGTGCCTATGAATTTTTTTTCGGGGATGTTTACGTGCTGAACGGGGAACTTTGGTGACTGCATGGTGGCGACTGCATGCAAAGGCGTGTAAATAGTTCAGTGTCATCCAAAAAGTGAAGGCATGAAAAAACTTTGGGGGATGTCAGAACCTCCTCTCCTACCCCCTTTCCAGTCACGGTCCTGATTCGATTCGTCAAATATAACAAAGCAAAATTGGCGAGGAGGAAGACGGACACAGCAGGATGAGTCAGACGTAGACAGGTGCTTGTCCTTCTCAGCCTCGTCTTTATGTATACACCTCTATTTGAGCTAACTTTATTTTGTTGGTTTGTAAAACTAACGTGCCCGACGACCCATTGACAAGTTGTGTACTGAAGATGATTTACTAGAAAATTCTTTCTAGTTTTTCTGAATATCTGCAGCCTTCTAGAAAAAGAGTTCCGATAAGTACAATTTACATTGACACTTAAGAAACACCCAAAGCCGCACACATGGATTGATTTCTCAGGGGCAGATTTTCACGTATGGGCTTGGAACCACCGTCGGGATCTGGTGATTACGGGGCCATATTGCTGACCCGAAGATGGCGGGATTCAGTCCCAGTAATGTCGGCCACGCTTAAGATAGAGGTAAAATGCTAAGGCCCATGTACTTAGATTTAAGTGCACGTTAACAAAACCCCCGTGCGCTATGATTTGGGTGCACGGTAAAGAACTCCAGATGGTCAAAATTTCCGGAGCCCTCCACTACGGTGTCTCTCATAATCATATGGTGGTTTTGGGACGTTAAGCCTCACAAATCAATCAATCAACGTTAACAAAACGCAGGTGTTCGAAATTTTGGAAACCCTTTCCTACGAAGCGTGCCTGATGGTCATAAAATAAAATTTGGACGTGAAATTACAATTATTATTAGTTATCACTCAAACACCTGTCGAGTATTAAAAGAAGGGCTGTTATGACGAATGATACTGAAACCCATAGAGGTGTGCAGTGTTTCCCATCAATGTAGAAGGTGAAAGGTCGTAAATTCATAGCCACCCCCCCCCCCCCCCTCTGAAACTGAGACTCCTCCGAACTAAAGTAGGAAGTTGGGAAGTGTTCAGTTATAAGTATACGTATAGGTGCCAAAGTTTGCACCCCGCCCTCTTATGTGACCGCAAAAGAGGCGCTTTCCTAAACTGAAAATTTTATGAAAATGAAACAAGCCCGTCAACAGAGGCCACAACCAAATGTAATAATACCGAAAACTACGATTGCTTTCTAAAATGATTACAAAATGATAACAAGCCACATTGGGAAGTGTCGACAACAGATCTTTTATATCGGAAATGTGAGTGATGCCTTACAAATGCACATGCTTTGGGCTTTCAGAAATTTGCAATTACAAACCACTGATTGAACAACGCTGAATTATTAACGCATTTTCATGGGCGTGCTGGCTCATGACTCGCGGAGTTGAGTGCCGTAGCGTGAGATCAGATTAATTGTGAGAGTTTTATGTGCCCCAAACCAGGACATCATTACGAGTGATGCCTTCGGAGAAAGACCTGAATTTTTCACCGTGTGATGGTTTTTTGCTATGCATCTGAATCTAAAATACCTGGTCCTCTAGCATTTGCTTTGATTTAATTGGGGCCGCCGTGGTCTGGATTCGACCCCACAACATTCGGCTCAGCAGTCGAGCACCATGCAAGTCCGCTGGACCGCCATGGCAGGTCCCACAGCACGAAAGGAATCGCAATGTGACGAAAACGCAGTGCATTGTTTACCATTCATACGATTGCATTCCACGCCCCTGGTGTTTTCTCGCCATGCCTCCGCTTAGTTTGAGCTGTGATTTTATTCTTTCTTAAGTTGATCAGTGATATTCAGCACGCACTCGTCCAGGTGGCTTAAAATGTGGCTTAGGGTGTACCTCAAGCTTAACTTTCGTAGATGTCGTAACGAAATAGGTCATAAAGTAGGCTCAACGGGAATAATATCCGTAGAGTTGAAACTACCCCGTATTACTAAATGAATGCATATAAGAGGTCGTCAGAAACGTTGACGTAAATGAAAGGAAGAAAATAAATGAAATACATTGTTTTGAGCTTACCTGTGCCGGCTGGCGCTGTCGGCTTGGACATGTCTGGAATACTGTATTCAGATGATGATAAAGTGGGTGGTACTTTTAAAAAGCAATAATCAGTCTCTGCCTCATATATGAAAGGCTAGTTCTTTGCTGCTCTAGAAAGTTAGATTTCATACCATGACAATGCACACTTATAGGCGGGCACACCTCTAGGTGAAGCTATCTTTTAGTGGCATGAGCGAGTAATGACGCTCCTCATTCGCGTTCACGTACTTCCGGTCGAGGAGTTGCTTGTGGTACGCCGAATATTCACAGAGACGTCTAACTTTAGATCCGGTTAATACATGAATGGTTCTCTATCAAGTTAAAAGTTGTGTTGGATACATATATGATTGGATCATGCGTTTAACTGATGTAACGGTCAATTGACTTCAGAGTAATAATGAAAATTATTCAATAAGTTCTTTGAGAGAGCCGGTAGCATTTTCTTTCTGAAGCCGTGCTTTCGTCACGACTTCCTTCATTGAAGAGTTGGAATTTCTATGCAATGCTTGTTTAATGCAGAAGAGTATTGCGGGAGTATACACTAGATGGGGTGCGTGACCACTTGAAGAGTAATCACTGGACATCTTAGTATCCATTATAAATATTGCAGTTGCCAACCAATCATTAAAAACTTCCACTTTGTAAGAAAAATGGCCAAAACCTGGCAGCATTATTGGAGCATCATTCGAGAAATCCTGTTTTTTTTTCTTGTTTATCTTCTATCGTTTTATATCTCCCCGCTCGTGTTTCTACATTTATTCTACCGAAAAGAAACGAAGTCAAAGTTAGGGCTTTTATCTTAATGTGTTCCTCGAGTAGTTGTGCTATGTAAAACAGCGTTCTTTACTAACACGCCCTCTTCAACCTTAGCAAAACGCCTCAACGTGAATCAAACCCTACAGAAATTAAACTACAGTGTCTAGTTTGTAGGCGCTGCGATTATTAAGGTCCCATAAAACGATAGGTACAGCTCACGTGTTTGCGTAATGCTCATGATAGTGGCTTCGGAGCTTCGTTTATTCTTGTGCTTTGGCTTATGTTTCGGATAAAAGAATGACTCATTGCGAACTTGGAGAACCTATAGCTTGAATAGGTGAGTCAAGGAGAGGTGGCTCAAGTTTTGCCAACTTCGTTTTGCGACAAAGTGGATGAAGGCTACACGAAGTAAAGCGGAGCCAGAAGAACAAAGTTTAGACGAATTCATGTATTACGAATTCATGTATTACCTATCATTCGCACAGTGGCTGTAGCACCATGCGTTCGATCGCACATATACCAGCGCCATATTTTCCTCCAGACTGCCATTATGAAACGCTTTCTAAATCTGACGACAAATTGGTTTTTCGAATATATGTCGCTATCTTGGATGGACTACACATCAGCAGTATGTTAATCTCTAGACGGATAACACTGCAGAAAGTGGCGTGATATATGGTACATGCTTACTTTCTTAGGCGAAGAGACCGAAGTGTTCTGCTCTAAAAATTGGTGTCGTCCGTGCAACTTGAGAAACCGCTCTAAACGAGAAAAAAAAAAAGAACAGACGTAAAACATTTTACCTCAGTCCTCTTTTGTTAAAAAGTGGATGTAAACATCGTAGACAGTTTTTTTTTCAATTTTAGTACTTCAAACTTCTCGGTTATTACAATGTGTTCGGAGGTGAACTTATCGCCATAAAGGGGCAAGTCACTTAAAGGGGGGACGAGGCTTTGAGAGCTCCATTAAAATTTCGTAAAACAAGGCTTCAATCACTCCTATAAAGGTTCAACCCCACAACAAAACAAAACAAATAACTGCGTGGCCAGGTATCACCCCAACATAAATAGTAAATACATACTTTTAAATTATCAGATACATAGCAAAATATGCACGAATACAGGTGCTGTGAAAACATTCATTGAGACTTGTACCAACTATCCCGCATCTCACCGCTTCGTCGCGTAGTGTCCGTACAGATCATTTAGGCAATTTTAACCAACAGAGAAGAGAAAGCAATTACTTGCTGATTTTGAGAATTTATTGTCATTTTACGGCCACTTGATGCACTATAATATTTGGCTCGCGTGTTCTCCGGAGCCTGTACTACCGATCGGCAGCGTTTTTGTGACCGTGCTCGAAAACTGTTGCAGGGCCCCTTTAAGTACACACAGGTACTCACGTTATATTCCATCTGCATTTAACCGTAACTACAACAGCTGCGAGTTGAACCTGCGATCTCATGCTTTGCCAGCTGAACGTCTTTACCGTCATGAAGGCCACATAGTCCACTGCAGCTAGTTTATTAAAATATTGCGACAGACATCCATTATTATTACTTATCACACTTTCAAAAACGTCTTATTCTTAAGCAGTTCCACAATAGTTCGTTCGGTTGTTTGGTTCATTTCGTTCGTTCGGTTATTTGGTACTGATATGTAGCTGCCATTGCAATTTCCCAAGGTTGTACTTCTTGTGACATTGCGTGAGCACAATGTATATCCCCGAAAGGGCTGCGAAACTCCCGTTTCGCAAACTTCACTGACAGCTTACGTGGAGCCAGGCGGCAACGTACGTTTTGCTCGTGCGTCTAGTACATACAGGACGCGTGTGTAGGCCTATCAAACGTTAGAATATTAGGAAATTTTCGACAGGCTTACCCACACCGCAGACCCTTCTTTTCCTCGTTTCCAGGCGCACTGTAATTTTTTCGTAGCATCATGATGATAGCAATGGTTTCGTTTTCCTGATGACAAGCGAACCCACTATGGAGGTGGGCCACAGAATTTTTTTTTAATGGGGAATAGACGTTTTCACGCCTCTTGCTTTCCGCCGTTGTGCACACCTTCAGAAGGTATATTAGGTTTTCACTTCTGTTACAAACAGTAGCGACGAGTATTTCAACAAAGAACGAGACCCAGCTGCTTCCTGCAGGCGGGCAAGCAGCCCCCCATCGACAGGCATGAGTCACCGCCTCCCGAATTCAACGACGGACACAGATAAGTGGCAAGCGTACCTCGTGAAGGTTGAGGCATATTTTGAAGCAAACGAAGTCACTGACGATGCCAGGAAAAGAGCCTGTTGGTAGCCGCACTTGGGCTCGAGAACGATTGATGTGCTATGCGGTAGAGTGGCACCGCAGAAGCCAAACGCACTCGCTACGATGCGGGTAGTGAAAGTTCTAGCGAGTATTATGACCACGACCAAACAAAATTTCAGAAAGCTTCAAGTTTTTCCACCGAAACCAGCAGGAAGGAGAGTCTGTTCACGTCATTGTGGAAATACGGCGCCTAGCGCACGCGGTGGTCTGTGGCTAAGGCACTCGGCTGCGACCCGCAGGCGCGGGTTCGAATCCCGCTGCGGCGGCTGCATTTCCGATGCGGAAATTGTAGGCCCGTGTGCTCAGATTTGGGTGCACGTTAAAGACCCCAGGTGGTCTAAATTTCCGGAGCCTCCACTACGGCGTCTGTCATAATCAGAGTGGTTTTGGGACGACAATCAATCAATCGCGCCTAGCGCATAACTGCAACTTCTGTCATGCTGGATAGATGTTAAGGGCCGTATCGTGTGCGGGTACGTTCAAGAATTGCAAAAGCAGCTGCTCGCGAAACCTGAGTTGACGTTACAAGAAGCAGAGGCACTTGCGTTGGCGGCAGAAAGTGCAGAGTTAGATGCGGAAAACATAAATCGAGAAACGCCCCGGTAACAGTGTCGGCAATGAAGGAGCAACGCTGGGTGCCGCGAGGCCACAAGAAAAACGAAGGCGGAAAGCCATGCGAGTGCTGCGGAAAGCGTAATCATAAGCGCGCGACCTGTTCAATGCGTGGGAGGCACTGTTACAAATGTGGAAAACAAGGGCACTTGGCACGCATGTGCCAAAAGATCGACAACGCGTTGAATGTAACAGCCCAAGCCAACGACGGTGATAGCAGCGCGTCGCAACTATGGTCCGTAACTTCGAAGAATTCATTGGTGCCACCGATTCAGGAAACGTTCACGTGGAACGGCGTAAAGCTGAAGATGGACGTTGATACCGGCTCGCCCGTATGCGTCATTCCTAGAGCAACCTACAAAGCGCACCGTCATCAATGGCCGAAGTTGCAGGAGCGAAGATAAGCTGGCGTGCTATTTGGGGAAGCTACCCGTACTCGGAGTACTGTCAATGCGTGTATGCCACAAATCAGCGGAGGTTGATTGTAACCTAATCGTCTTGGACAGCGAAGGTCCTCTCCTGTGCGGTCGTGATTTGCTGCAGAAACTACTAGAGCAGGGCGCAGCAGTACTTTACGTAGCTGCGCCACCACTCGGGTCGAGCCCGGAGTCCCGCCGCGCCTGCTGTGTTGGACCGCTACTCCGACCTGTGCACGGAGGGCGTAGGACTCATGAAAGGCCCACCGGTGCGCCTTCACATCAAGCCTGGAGTGACGCCAAAGTTCTTCAAGGCAAGAAAGGTACCCTACGCTCTGTTGGATAAAGTTTCAGAGGCATTAGATCGACTCGTGCAGCTGGCATTATATCACCAGTGACGCACTCGGAATGGGCTACGCCCATTGTTTCAGTATTAAAGAAAGACGGCACAGTTCGCATTTGCGGTGACTTCAAGATTACTTTGAACTTAGTATGCGAGCTGGAACAATACCCGCTGCCTCTTATCGAGGATATTTTTGCGCAATTAGGTGGGGGGGGGAGTGGTCAGCATTTTTGGATTTGCGCGACGCCTACAACCAGATCCCGCTAGACGAAGAGTCTCGCAAATTGGCCGTGATAAACACCCACAAGGGCCTCTTTTGCTTCAACCGCCTCCCGTTTGGGATTGCTTCGGCACCGGCGATATTTCAAAGCGGATTGAATCAATCCTACAGGGCTTGCCTGGGATGCAAGCGTACTAGATGACGTGTTGATAGTGGAAGAGGGTGACAGCCAAAACCGCAATCTGATGGCTGTGCTCGAGCGCTTCCGTGAACATGGCATTAAGCTTCGTGCTGATAAAGTAGCGCCACTTAGCGAGCACCTCTGTACATATCTAGGTCACCGTATTGACGCGAACGGACTGCATCCCATGGAAAAGAACGTGGATGCTATCAGGCTAGCCCGCTTCCACAGAACGTCTGCGAGCTACGCTCATTTCTGGGCATGGTAACCTTTATACAAGTTTATGCCCGACTTGTCTACCATTCTAGCACCGTTGTACAAACTGCTGGAAAAGGGCGCTAAGTGGGCGTGGAACACCAAAGAAAAGAAAGCCTTTGTCCAGGTGAAAAATGTGTTGTGCGCGGCACCCGTACTCACTCATTTTGACCCGAACCGTGAGATCTTCTTGGAGTGTGATGCGTCCCCATACGGAGTTGGTGCTGCACTTTTTCATCACACCGAAGGCGAGAAGCGACCCGTAGGCTTTCGATCGAGAACGCTGACAACTGCCGAAAGAAAGTACTCTCAGATCGAGCGCGAGGCGTTAGCCTTGATATTTGGTGTTACTAGGTTTAGGGACTACCTGTTGGGGCGAGAGTTCACTCTGGTTACGGATCACCAGCCGTTGCTGGGCCTGTTAAGGCACGACCGTCAGACCCCCGTCATGGCGGCAGCCAGAATACAAAGATGGGCGCTACTACTTGGTGCATACAAGTATAAACTGCAGTACAAGCCGGGAAAATTTATGCTCAACGCGGATGCATTAAGCCGGTTACCCCAATCTCTTGAACAGGAGCTGCAGGACGACGAGGATGCGGCCGAGTACGTCCTCGTCGTGGACCAGTGGGACAAGCCGGCGGTGCCATGAAAGAGCTTGAAGCCCTCACGCACTCAGACGGCGTACTGTCAAGTGTGTGCAGGTACGTCATCCAAGGTTGGCCACAACGCACTGCGGGAAAGGCACAGAGATGCGGGAGTATCACAAAAGGCGGAAGGAGCTGTCCGTGCAGCATAACTTGCTTCACTGGGGTCATCGTGTTGTGGTTCCGGCGGAAGCCAGGAAGAAGCTACTGAAGTTATTACATGGACCTCATCAAGGAGTTTCTGCAATGAAGGCAGTTGCACGGTCAAAATTTTGGTGGCCTGGCTTGGACCACTATATTGAGCGCTTAGCCGCTGTGTGTCAGCACTGCGTACAGGCGTTGCCCATGCCACCCGCGCAAGCACCCATTCGCTGGCCAGAGACGCAGGAAAGATGGTCGCGAC
>WOVY01016303.1:0-72666 GCA_013436015.1 Rhipicephalus annulatus
GAAACGCCAAATAATTCAATAATAACCAATTACACTAAAGATAAAGTAAAAACGAGAAGTTTGTTTTGATTCTATAGTGATGGTGTCTAACGCCTGCTTTTTTTTAATCTCCCCATCCTTTCTTTCACATATTATAGCGCAAGTTGTGAGGAACGGGCAATATGTATGAGACGTCGTGAAATGGGGCGTGAAAAAAAAACCAACCGGTCCCGTTCTCTCACTCCCATGGGCCATAGACCTGAAAGCACAGCGCTGCCGCTTCATCCATGTTCATTTATAATACCGTTTTTCTTTTTTTTACGCGGGTCAAGTGTTGCGAACGCGTAAGACTCCCGCATGCATACGGCGATTCTGAATTCGGCAGCAGAATAATCCATCTTCCGTTTCCACTCTTTCTTCCTACAGGAAACCCTGGATACTGTTTGTGCTCGTATTCACGTAACACTTGCAACGCGAATCTGTGACCCTTTAAGCTTTGTTTTGTCGACGTTTGTTTTGTATAACTAGTGCGATTGCATTGTATGACAGATACAGCTATTCGTGCTACGCCAAGCGAAATCGGCGGAAAGGATTGCCACAATGCTTCCCGCCATTGACAGGCGCTTGTACTACCGTATCGGTTTTCGGTTGCATCTGTGAATGAAGAACGGCAAGAGAGAGAGAGATGCTGGGTAAAGTAGAGAGGGAAAGAACAACAACGAGTGTAGAATACCGCACCTAGAACAAAAAGGATGACCAGAGCTATATTGAAAACGAAAAAAGAAAACATATACTTATAAATGATTCGTTTCCTTTGTCTTGTCTCTGTAGTAACGGGTCGTGCGCGTCAGTACCACTTCCATGTACGTGCGACAGCGCCTCGTTTGTTTGTTTCCCTCTTGCTCTTCGGTTTTGAAGTGACTACTTTGTTTACTTCTCGAGCTTTTACTTCGCTGCTTTTTTTTCTCCCCTTCGGCCTCCTCTCGTTGAGGCTGCTGCTGGCGCGGACGCCATGGCGTCAACGTGCGTCTGAGTAGAGCGGAGTGTGTTGTAGGCTTAGCGCCATACCCTCCCTCGTCTCTCTCTCTCTCTCCCCTCAGGCACATGCAGTACTCGCACCTGTTGCTTTATTTTCGTCTTCTTCTTTTTGAGTCTCTTTACTTTAGCACTCACGACTCTTCGGTGACGTCCAAAGCTGTGACATTCACTTCGACCCCCTTTGACCTTTTTCTCATTGTGCGCAGCGTGCGTACGTGACCTCCTTATGACCTCTTCTGCTGCCGCCTCATTGACCCAGGAAGAGGTCATGTCCGTGGCCACTGTTTGCCTGAACTCACACACCAAATAAGATTTAACAGTCCGACTTTTCGAAGTGGCTAGCAATTAAAAGAGATAGCCCAGAAGGGAAAACAATTTGGCCGAGCTTACACTAAGTCATGCACGGCTTGAAACAGGAAAAAAAACATGATTTTGAAGGCTAATCTGGTTGCTTCTATGTTCCTTCTAGGCCTAAACTAAGTGACTCAAGTTGTTTCTAAGTTGCTTTTGGGTCATTGCTGTAATTTTAGCTGTGCCACGCTGGGCTCTTTCTAATTCAATTTCGAGCGCAGAGAGGTTTGTGTCAAACCAGAGGCAGTCACTGACACGACATCGACGTCCACACCCCATATAGACAGCAAATCGCTTCAAAGCAAGCGTTCTCCGGGGACATCGTCGTTGGCGTAGGCCTTCTATAGGTTCGGGGTCTGGTCGCCTTGCTTTTCCTCGTTCCTAGCATTTTATTCAATGTACTCGGGGGTACTCAGTCAGCCGCCGTAGCTTCGCAGCCATTTGCTCGAATACCTGTTACCGTTTACATTTTTATTCGATGAGGGGTAAGTGCCAGGACTTACCCAATTTTGGTGGGCCATACCCGTTTATAAAGACGAGTTTTCTCGTAGGCCGTGGCACACACTCATTTTGTGATAGGGCGCGCAATTACATCTATCTATCTATCTATCTATCTATCTATCTATCTATCTATCTATCTATCTATCTATCTATCTATCTATCTATCTATCTCTATCTATCTATCTATCTATCTATCTATCTATCTATCTATCTATCTATCTATCTATCTATCTATCTATCTGTTCACATGCTGAGTAGGATCGGCTAATGAATCTGCAACTGTAAAAGCAACATCGCCTTCATTCAGCCTCAATTCAGCACCGCCGCGGTGGTCTAGTGGCTAAGGTACTCGGCTGCTGACTCGCTGGTAGCGGGATCGAATCCCGGCTGCTTCGGCTGCATTTTCCATGGAGGCGAAATTGCTGTAGGCCCGTGTGCTCAGATTTGTATGCCCCTTAAAGAATCCCAGCAGGTCGAAGTTTGCGAAGCCCTCCACTAAGGCGTCTCTCATAATCATATGGTAGTTTTGGGACGTTAAACCTCACATATCAATCAATCAATCCACCTCAATTCAACGGTGTACTCGCCACTTACATTTAACAACCATGGTCTTTTTTTGCCTGGATATTTTTCGTCATCTTGGGTGGCATGACATTTTATCCTATCGTTCCTTTAAAGAGAAATACTTAGCGGCGAAATGGCACAGACTGGTTGAGAGCGTCTACCGTCTTGATTGTAATGAAGGTGTCTGGTAGAACCGCGGAATCATCGGTACGCCAAAGGCACGTACAAGCGAAAGCATGCGACGACAGACGTTGAACGAGTGATAGGATTGCGTACGCGTGCAGCATAGCATAACCGTTCTTCTTTACGAGTAACTACTTGGTTACGGAACCTACGCACGTGACCCAGAAGCATAATTGCGTGCACAGTGCGAGCTGTAAGCCCTAATTAAGTAAGTGAACGTAGACCCGTTAGGTAACATTGGCACCTACTCAACTCGGCTGGGACGTGGACTGAATTTGCATTTCTTTTTCTTAACCAGGTGGCGTTCATTTGGATGACGGTTTTTTTTGGTGCAACGTGGAAAAGTTTGCCGAGCGAGTGCTAGCAACTGGATTTATCTCCCTCTTCCTCAACCGCAACGTCCAACTAACTGTACTTTAAATCCCTTTCTTAATGCTTGAGCTAATGGATTCGCGTTGAAATGCCTCCACCACATAAAGATCTCGGGCGTTTGTACACTGGGATCACTCGATGAAAAGACGACACCAGTTACACGGCGTGAAAAACGCCGGAAGGCGAAGATATATGGGGATGATTGTTATGATGACTTTCAATAGCAGTCATCATTATCATTTTGTTTCACTTTAATGAAAAGCGTTATCATCATCATCTTCATAATCTTTTCGTTTTTATTTTTTCATTCAATTACTATCTATCTCTCTATCTCTCTCACTCTCTTTCTCTTTCTCTCTCTCTCCCCCTATATATATATATATATATATATTATATATATATATATATATATAGTGTGTGTGTGTGTGTTGACTGCGCATATAGATATCGTCGTATCGTCGTCAACAATTACACGTGAAATTCAATACGTTCCTTTCAGCGAGGAACAGTCGTAGTCGGAGTAGCTGAAAAGTGTGTTTTATTGTAGCTTCCGTGAAAAGCTCTGGCAGCCCGCGGCCCAATCTCGTTGCTGAAACCACAGTCAAACGTAGTGGCCAGAATTTTTCTGTGACTTGTAACTCTAGGCATATCGTGCACTCCCGAGAAGTAATTCGCGCTATAGCCCCCATCTCAAGCAGAATTGACCCATGACATTTTAGCAGGTAAGCTATTTATAACTAATGGTTCCTTGTGTTTCCTGTCACGAAACTGTCATCGTCATGAACGGGCATGTGCTAAAAAATTGGGTGAATGCCACTATATATGCACAAATGACCCACCAGAAATGAAAAGGGTGACAGTTCAAAAAACTGCTGCGAAGCCTGTGGGCCATCATCAAAGCAATGAAATCATTGTCAATGACAAGTACTGTGGTTGGAAAACCGAGAATTATAAGGCAGAGATGCAGGCGAAACTTAGCACAACCTCACTTACAGCCAAGTTTAGGCCAAGTTCTACCTTATTACAGCCAAGTTCAAGCCAAGTTCAATTTCATTGCGGCCAAGTTCAAGCAATGTTCAAGCTCATTACAGCCAACTACAAGCCAAGTTCAACCTTGTTGCAGCCACTCAGTTCAACATCGCTGTAGCCAAGTTCAAGCCATGTTCAAGCTCAATACAGCCAACTTCAAGCCAAGTTAAACCTTGTTCTAGCCAAGTTCAATCCAAGTCCAACCTTATTATGGTCAAGTTTAAGGCAAGTTGAGCTTCGTTACAGCCAACTTCAAGCCAAGTTCAACTTCATTGCAGCCAAATTCAAGCCAAGTTAAACCTTATTACAGTCAAGTTCAAGGCAAGTTGAGCTTCTTACAGCCAAGTTCTGCCTAGATACAGCAATAAATAGACATGAGACCGATAATCTCCACTGTGTGTCGAGCTTTGCATGGCTTTACTTGGAAAGCTTTGGGCGATTTTTTTTTTGTTTCGCGCCGTCCCTTGTCTCTTTTGCATACATCGATCAGCGTTCGCACATCACTCTACGACAGTCTTCCTATTTCAGTTCCCAAGTCCCAAGTCAGCTCTTAGTGGCCCATACTTAGCCCATACCTCTACTTTCGTCTATCTGTTTCACCTGTACGGCATTTTCACCATATACTCTCCTGCCTCCCACGGCGTAGGATGTTTGAGAGGCTTTCGTCACGCCTGATTCAGAGGAGATAAGCTCTTTAATATTGCGCGCTCTGTTTAAATAGGGCGTACGACATTGGCAAGAACGGCACGAACTATGAGAACTGGACACGGCCTGCCAAGAAAAAGGCGGGTAGGGAGGGAATAGAAGTAGGGGGGGGGGGGGGCGTCTCGAGCGACACGGGACGAGTCGTTGTCAAGGTTACTCGGGTAGGAGAGCGAAACATTGAGAAATATTCTGGCTTCGTTTGCGACCATTTCGTTGAAGTCCCGAGACGGTATGCCACGTCGTAAAACGCCGCCATAATCTTCAAGTGTCCAGAGTCCGTGTATCAGCGATCGTCTCTGATTCGGAGGGGACGCGCATATTATGTCATCGCTTCTCGGAAAGAAAAAGATCATTTCACATTGAACACGGCCTTGTCACGATGCAGTATTGCTACGGACCAGTGCTTGCTATTGAGACATAAGTTGGTTGCGTCTAAATTAATCTTTTGTAGCGAAGTGGGTCAACTATGTTATGGGTTGTCCTGTGCAGCGCATCCTAGTGGATCGGCTTCTTTAGAATCAGAATCAGAAATTTATTAATAAACGACGTGTACAATAACGGGAATTTAGTATACAAGAAAAGGGCCAGTAGTCAAGCGACTGTATTGGGCTCCCATCTGAACGTCACTCGTACAAGGAGACAATGATCCGCCTTAATGATCGCCATCACGTATTATCGCTGACTGCTGTCCAATTAACAACTTTCCAGTATAAATATTCGAGTTGCCGATTCTTGGGCGATTTCTTAGAATAGGATTCTTGAAAAATCTCTGAGAGCGTGTAGGTGCCAGCTTGTTGGAAAACAAACAAAAAGGCTGAATAAAACAATATTTGCGTAAGCTCTGATTGATTGATTTATTTATGGCGTTTTCAAGAGGGCAACCGATCCTGAAGTATACTACTGCCTGTGGTGCAACTAATTAGTAAATCGATAACATATGCGCGAAATTGATTGTGCTAAACTTGATAAGGCATCCACACACCAACAGATTGATATATTTTGTCTTCTTTGTGGTGTTCTTTTCGCGTTTAGCGCAATTATTTCCTGAATAGAATGACTAAGCTATCTCCTCGAGAGGTCATATTTCACATTTTTCTCAATATTATTCTCCTCATATCATGGCTCATACCTAATGCAGAGCTTTGGCCTAGTAGTAAGTGATTTTTTTTCTTTATTTACTTAACCTATAATTAACTAATATAACTTACTTGAATGCGAAATATTGGTAGTAACATATTCGAAAAATGAACAATTTAGCTAGATATTCTTTTACACTGTCTGATGACTTCCTCTATGGCGAAGAAAACATCTCTGTGATTGTAGCCCAGAGCACAGGTGAGAGAGAGAAAGAGAGAGAATAAGGATGAAAGAAAGGCAGGGATGGCAACCATGGCTGATCCTGGTAGGCTACCTTGCAGTGGGGAGGGGTGTAAAGAAACAGTAACTGAATCTGATTCTTCCAGACCGAGATTCTGAAGAGGTGATACTACGAATTTTTTCCTCAATGTCGTGTGATCCAGTGACCATATAGAAAGGAATAAAACAATGACCTTATTGTTTACCTCATTCTGATGAAAAAGTAGGAAGAGGTTGGTGGCATTCACGGCTTCATTAAAGAAACACCGAAGATGTAACGGCTCTAGTTCAGTGCATTGACGAACTGAATGAAATCAAAGAATGACATGACACTCAAGAAACATAGAGAGGCCATCGTTTAAACGTTTCAGTTGTGGGTTTGAAGTAATTCTTAACGATTTAGAGTACTTGGTACTCTACTATTGGAGAGCATAAAATCGTCCGGCCGGCCCCACACTTGATGAGGCCGTCTTGACGAAAGTTGTGACAAGCGCATAAGAAGTGCTTTTACATGTAAATCAGAGAACATGACTTCCGGAGGAGGAGGCTTTCCTATGATGAGTCAAGTAAGGCACAAAGAGAAGCCGTTTATGCGCATGCATGTGAGTGTTCAATTCCCAGTGCGTGCGTGCGCGCGCCCGTGTGTGTGTTGATTGATTGATTGGTTGATTGGTTGATTGTTTGATTGATTGATCGATTGATTGATTGATTTATATGTGGGGTTTAACGTTCCGAAATCACCATATGATTATGAGAGACGCCGTAGTGGAGGGCTCTGAAAATTTCGACCACCTGGGGTTCTTTAACGTGCGCAAAAATCTGAGCACACGGGCCTAGAGCATTTCCGCCTCCATCGGAAATGAAGCTGCCGCAGCCGGGATTCGATCCCGCGACCTGCGGGTCAGCAGCTTTAGTACCTTAGCCGTTAGGCCACCGTGGTGGGGCTTTGTGTGTGTGTGTGTGTGTGTGTGTGTGTGTGTGTGTGTGTGTGTGTGTGTGTGTGTGTGTGTGTGTGTGTGTGTGTGTGTGTGTGTTTTTGCTTGTCCCTTTACGCCCCCTCCCCCCCCTTTTTTTATCATGATAATCCACGTTAGTTGCGCTTCTCCACAAACCCACAGGTGCAGCCAGCGCAAACATTCGTCTCCAAAGAACAAACGAAAATAAGAAATTTCGTCAAATAAAACAGGAAAGAGATCATTGATTACGAGTCTGAAGCAATACTGGCTAGACTGCGCGGCGTGATCGCGAGTCTATCGCTCAACATAGAAAAAAAGTAAACCGAGAAAAAATGTCGCAACATAAAATGCTAAGCAGATGCGACACACGCAGAAAACGAAGTGGATCATATGAAAAAGCGGGGAAAGGGAAACCAGAAAGCGCTTTATATAAAGGAAAGAAATAGCGAAAAAGAATGAGTGGCACACAGCCTTGACACTTTCACCACTGTTTCTGGTGTTTTGTTTCGTTTTGTTTTGTTTTTCGATTGTCCCGGAGGGTGCACGGTATATGGCTGACCTAACCTTGAATCGGACCGGCTTGGGTGGTATGGCGTTGCGGGGATCTGCTATCGTATGCTGCAAGGGCGCGGAGGATAGTCTCAAGGTAGAAGGAATCGAAAGCCAATCGTGGGTACACGGGAATGTGATTCCTTGCCCAGTTGTGTCCCTTCTCTTGGATTCGCTTCCTTCCCTCGGCTGTGTCGTAGTCGCCATTGGCCTCGAGGACATACTGTGGTGCCATCTACGTGATGACGTCACTCATATGATGCTGGGTTGGCTTTGTCTACTAGTACACCACATTTCTTGCGCTTTTGCTGTGGACACCGTGCGTGATTCCCTTTATTTTGAAGCTCGGTGCTTAAATAAGCGGTAAGACCTTATAATACGGGCAAACAAACTACGAATCGGTGCCCCCAGTGACACTCTCGTGTCTAATTTGAAGCGTAATATCGCCACTAAGGACTGGTGCAGCCACGGGGGACGATGCAAGTGATGTCACGAAAGCAAAGCTGCCGTATTCCACATTACGCATCCTATCTGTGAAGGCAAAACGATCGCAGTGCTGGCCTCTCTATTGAAAGAAGAAGGAAGGAAGAAAGTTTAGGCGGAAAGACAGAGGGGTTAGCCAGTTCTTAGACCGACTGGCTACCCTGTGCTGAAGAAAAGGGTGAGGGGAACAAAAGATGTTAAAAAGAAATGTTGCGAAGAGACAGAGAGAGAGAAATTACAAAAAAATGCGACAAAAGAAAGGCAACGTCAAAGAGTATAAGACACTAAAGTCTGTGTTCCACTTATAGGACGAGGCAGAGTTTCATTCTCGCGAGAATGGCTGATTCTCGTTAGTCACGCAGGCTCATAGAATTTAATACATAAAAAATAGATCAAAATCAATGCACCAATAAGTGAATCAATTAAGAAATCAATCAATACACCGACTGGGAAGGAGAAGAACATAGCTTTTGCCGCCGACTCGACTGTAAGGTCAATGCATGTTTGAAACGGTGTATACGATGCTCGACTGCTTGAACGGGTTCGATGACATGGTCGAGTGTTCCGTCCCGACGGCAGCGGTAGCATTACCGGGGAGGCGACATGGTAGATGCCTATGTATTCTGAGACGTCAGTTCACTTTAAATAAACGTCAGAAGGCCGAAGTTTCCAGAGCTTTCCTTAACTGGGTCCCGCGTGATCATGTTCTGGTTTTGGGAAGTAAAACTCCGGGTATTTTATTAAGGTGGACTCATACGGAGCCATATGTGCTTTCTCGTATGAATCCTGAGTACATTTGTGGCCAAACGGTGCACTCAAGACGTTCGTCTAATCTTCCTGTCCGACACTCGCGCGGGCGTTTGCCTCCGACGCCGCACGTCAGCTGTAAACGACGTATTTTGCTGGTCTCGCCGCTAAACGCGTTAACGTAAGCTTTCTCTGCTGGTCTAAGGCACGGTGGAGATACGGATGTCTGTGAAGCGCTGAAATGTTACGTGCTGCCTAAGCAGCTTTACAATCGGTGTTATGAGGAGTGCTATCTTTCTTTCAGTGCGTTCACGTCGGGAAAAGCCTTTGAAGTTTTTTTTTTCTTTTTGATAAAATGCTTTGCATATGGCGGCGGCGCGTGCCTGCACACCATTCGCACTGAGAGTGTACTTCGCACGCTTCGAAATCGTGAGCAAGGCATTCTCCTTTTTGTAGGCACTGAACCCTTTTCTTCGGAGTTTGTGGAACGTCTTTCGTACCGATTCAGCGCCGAAGGTTTTGCGAGTCTCTATCAGCTGACAGACTCGGCCGTTCGGGGTCAAGTACCTTTCTGCACTGACCACTTCATTTCAGACGACTGTCTATGATTTACAACGCCAGGAAACAGTAAACCACTTCGAGGTGAAGACCAATGCGAATGAGCAAATTTGTAATTTTTATTAGTATAAACTGTAGTACAAAATAAACAAAGATGACCAATAACACATAAATGTCCTTCATCGCTTTGCCTTTACCGGTACTCTTCTTTTGAAGTTATAAACACACTCGCTCAACGAAACGCTGCAATGATTCCGACATATACTTGTGCGTGTTCACTGGTTGGTTCGTACATAACATACGTGGTGTAGGAGCGTATACGTGAGTGCGTGTGTGCGTCCGTACGTCCGTACGTACGTACGACGTACGTACATACATACATACATACATACATACATACATACATACATACATACATACATACATGCATGCATACATACATACATACATACATACATACATGCATGCATACATACATACATACATACATACATACATACATACATACATACATACATACATACATACATACATACATACATACATACATACATACATACATACATACATACATACATACATATGTACCTACGTACCTACATACATACATACATACATACATACAGCAATATTCTTCAAGATACTCATATTTGTATTGCCGTTGACTCTCGCTAAGAGCAGCAAACAGCCAGAGAGCTCTTGGAAGCATTCCTTATCGAAAAACCATTCCTTATCGAAAAACCTGTATCAGTGACACATCTATAACGTCGTACAGGACAGAAATGCGCTTTCTCGATAGCTTTTTTTTCTCGACCATGTTGCTGTGCGTCATGAGTTGGTGGCTGTTCACGCAAGCGCTGAATTGAATCCTTTATTTCTGTGTGTTTCTCGAACTGTCATTAAACAAACGGTAGTCGGCGCTGCTCTTTCTTCTCCTACTGCTCCCTCCTTTTTTCACGGTATGTTTCTTTCCGCCTCAGTCATCCGTACCTAAGGCAGTTAAGCACGAACTCGCCCAAAAAGAAGTCCTGTTGTATTGCCGTGTTTTCCCACAACGTGACCGCACGTGCGCCGAGCTGTTAATTAATTAATTTATTAATTTATTTATTTATTTGTTTATTTTTACATACTGCAGCCCTATTCAGGGCTATCGCAGGAATGGGACGTTATATAATACTAGGCAACAGAGAAAAAATACAAACATATAATACAAATTGTGAAGCAAGTACACTTATAACAAAACAGAAGTAAAGATGAAGTTAATTACGCGTCAGCAAGATATTCATCGACAGCAGTTATGAAGTCGCTTAGTGGTAAGGAGCGAATGCTACCAGGCAGGGAATTCCACACTTCTATTGCACAGTTCTAATGCCTCAGTATGAACGGCCAGTCATAGAGGTGACCACGAATTGTTTCAAGGGTCAACGATGGTGTTCCGTTTTTATGCTGTACTTCCTAAAATTCGAAACATATCTGCGTAATTAAGCATAAATCAATCTTATTCTTAGAAAATATATCAGGAAACTAAATGCTGATTGGCACGCTTGCAGTTCTTTTTTTTATTAACGAGACGCAGGACAACTGTTTACGTGCCACCTAAGCTACAGCTTTTTTTTTTTTACGTTCCGATCGCTTGTAATGTTTACATACCTTCGACAAGCAGCGTCAAAATAAAACTACCAGAGAGCAGAAAGAATGCTCGGCACTTTCCGAACTCACTTTCCAAAGAGCAGGCTGTGGCGTGTTCCTTTTGACAGTACCGCTTATAGGCGGTAAATAATTATCACTGCTGTTTTTCTTTCCCGCACCGCAGCCTTAAGCGGCATTCCATTTATCACTTTATCTGCTTCGTGCCCCAACATATATATAAGCACCACCGCATCATCCGGTTCGCGTGCGGCTCGAAAAACGACGCTTATTCGGATACTTGTCTTTTTTTTTTTCACTTATTTTTTTTTCTCGTTTATATTCCACGTGCCTCTCCGCTTCATTAATCTTTCTCGCTTTTTCACCTAAAGAGTGAAGACCTGTTGCTACAGCCACGGCAGCTGGACAGCTTAGCCACCGTGAAACGGACAAGCGCGTTAGAATGAACAATATATATATATATATATATATATATATATATATATATATATATATATATATATATATATATATATATATATATATATATATATATATATATATATATTGTGCCCCGCTGCGGCGGCTGCATTTCCGATGGAGGCGGAAATGTTGTAGGCCCGTGTGCTCAGATTTGGGTGCACGTTAAAGAACCCCAGGTGGTCGAAATTTCCGGAGCCCTCCACTACAGCGTCTCTCATAATCATATGGGGGATTTGGGACGTTAAACCCCACATATCAATATATATATTGTGAAGTGTCAATAAAGTTTTGTCTCTGCTGTTTCTTTTTACGTTGTCTGAATGTATATATGGCTTCAAGCTACAAGCGTTGTACCGCAAAAACTTCCGGTCACCTCATTTACCCGCTCCTGACGTCAAAACTGAAAGCAAGTTTTCAAGCTCTTTTCAAGGGTAAGGAAAGTCTATTTCATTTTGCACATAAAAAGAACGTGCGTAAAGTACAGCGGAACGTTTCATAATTTTTATGTAGCTTAGGGAAACATTCAAATTAGTATAGTTGGCTAAATAGGGAACAAAATAGTAGAAAATCAGCGTGCTATTTCTTGAAGCTCTCGTTCTCCATCGATGCTATTACGACACATCGGTGGACAAAACCGAATGTCATCAAGGGCCTGTGTTTGTACACATTGAAAGGGTCTATAAACTGGACTCATAAGAGATGTCGAACTGATGACGCCTTTTCTGCTTCGCTTGTTAAATTTTTGTCTTTATCATCTCTCGCACTGTAATTTGTTGTCCTGTCTTTTGGAAAATCTGATAGAGGACGTTTTGAACATCACTTGTCTGGGACTTTTCGTCTTTTGAAGCTACGTTATTGCCCACGCTGAACAGCGAGGGTGGATAAGAAGTAAAGTAAAAGAAAAAGAAAACCACCTCCACCTCGCGGACACCAACAAAATAGGGAAGCTGGCGGCCTTCCGTTCTACAGCCTATCGCATTTTAATGTTTTCTAACTCTTTCGCATATTTTGTATCACTGCTTTCTACTAAACGATCTTTGTTAAGGTTTGACGTGTTACCTGTTATTAACATCAAGTATCACGGAACACTGGCGTGACAATGTTAACACGCTCACCATTTTTTTTCGTCTAACTTTTGTCTTGCTTCTTCTTGCGTGGAAGTTGTTTGTCGCGGGATTTAGAAAATTTATGTCGACCATAGGCGTCTACAATGATAGCCTTCTGATAATCCACATGGATTTATGTTTCGCACGCCTGTTTGAGGGGCTAACTGTTCCCTTTATTAGAGTACCACGAGCAGTGATATGCACTGTTCTAGTGGTAAATACCTTCTCATGCCAGCCTGCGTTACCAAGGATCTTGGAGAACTTCGCTGCTGAAGAAGAAAATAAAGAGAAGTTAATTCATGGTTTCCGTGCAAGAGTTATGATAGAACGGTGATAGGTCATGCCCTGTAGTGGAATGCAGCATGATTTTGACCACCAATTAACGTGTGCCTAATTCAGTGTTATATTTGCGTTCTTCAATTTCGCCCACCATCTAAACACGGTGGCAATGCCCGGGATTCGAACCCACCTTTTCGCGTTAAGCCGCCACCGCTAAGCCATCACAGTGAATCAAGGGAAAAAGAAAGAAAGAAAGAAAAAAAGAAAGAAAGAAAGAAAGAAAGAAAGGGAGGAAGAAAGAAAGAAAGAAAGAAAGGTGGTTGCGTGGGGGGGGGGGGACGCTCGAAATAATGCGGAATGCGGAAAGCAACATCCATTCATCAGTCCCATTAGCTCGCTGTCGGGGTATTAACACGGCATGCCTTGGAGTTCTTTCTTTCATTTTTTTTGTTGCCTCCAGTCGGCATCATACGTGCCGCAAAAGTCCATTGCCTCGCACAAACTCAGCCCAGTGTATAAGTGATGAAAGCAAAGCGAGTAAAAAAAAACAGAAGGGCGACGTAAAAGAAGCGTGTAAGCGATGAAAGCAATGCGAGTAAAAAAAAAGAGAAGAGAAGCGAAGTAAAATAAAAAGGTGCGACGAAGTAAGGCGCAAACTAAAGATAGTGGGTGCGAAGAAGACGCCGACGAATGATGGAGTAAATTAAGAGAGATACGAACGTGCGGCAACATAAAGAGATGACAGCGAAGAAGCGGGAAACGCCAAGAAAAATGAAAGGCAGGTAGACAGCTATAGTGGACGAGAAATTATTAGGTGGACGGAAAAATACTTGGCAGCGTGTTTCTGTTCTATTTCACATTGCTCGCTGTGCACAGGCGGGAGTTTAATAATAAAGTAATAATAATAATAATAATAATAATAATAATAATAATAATAATAATAATAATAATAATAATAATAATAATAATAATAAAGACTCTGTTTCTCCTGTAATATAACAGAAAGGTGCCAAGCATAAAAGCATCCGAGGCCTGACAGATGCTCCTGCTTCGTTCACAAATTTGGCTGCAGCGAACAGATTATTTGTACGATAAAGGCACGTGGTAGATTACCATCTTACAATATAACAAAATATAACAGCAAATGACACGAAGCGAAACCATACATGCAAAAGTTCAACCCATTGTCCCATTCGGTTATACATCGCTAACATCAGTGGCACTCCAGTAAAGCATACTCGACTACTCTATCTCTGTAAGATCTGCAGGGAAAAAAGAGATTACACAAAATAAAAGAGGAATAACTAAAGAAAAAAATGCATACAGCGTGTTGAAACAGAACATGGTGAGTAGAGTTCACTTGCAAGAGTTCGCATTGCAATGGAGCGTTAACACGCGCTCATATCGAGTTTCACCGACAGTGTATGGGCTAACACATCATTCTTCATGTAGTAACCCCCCTTCCCTGCGCATAACTGTGGAGGTGCCCTCCATTGAGAGAAGCAGTAACTGAACTGCGCTTTTTTCTTCTTTTTTTCTGTTTTAAAAACCACTTCGTTACGCATAGCCGTTTTATCACAAGCACTTATCCATTCTATAGTGCCGAAGTCCTTCAGGAAGATGTTCGTCTTTTTCTGAAGATGCAGTTCAGGCCACGGTCTTAGTATATTCCGTAATCGGTGAGGGCGCATCTAAACTTGCTAGTTTCTTATTTAATTTTTCTTTTTCATTTGCGTACTTTACGCATTCCAAAATAATATGTGCAGCCTTGCCGTCTTCGTGACCTGAGCGTTTTTTTTTTCTTGGTAGTTTCGTGTCCTGTGCTGTCCCTGTGTCCCTAACACCACTTCTTCCATGGCATTATTTCTTTAGAATAGCGTTGTGAAACTCCCACCAAAAAGTGAATCAATTGCTGCATTATTCACTGAAAATTATTGTACACCTACACCTCATAAAAGAACAAATACTAGGGCGAAGTCCTTGGATGTGTCACCAGAGGTGAAATGTCAACGGCGTCGGTGTCATCAGACGCAGCAGAAGTGAATAAAAATGATAGTCTGATTACGTCATACAATGACGTATCATAGCGCTACAAGTATACAAGAATTGTAACGTCCTCATAACATCGTTGTTACGTCCTGTAACTTGACGTCACATGATTATATCATCGCATGACACCTTCGCTTTGTCGAAAATTCACTAATCGCCGAGGCAATGCAAAACAAAGTAAGTTGCTGAAAGCTTTTAATGCCTCAAATCCCGGAGTCGGTGCATTACGGAATAGAGTGTAGAATGTTTCCAATACCTCATAAGTTTCTAATACATGAAGAGAGCAAATATCAAATTAGTTTTCAATATCCGAACCTCTTCTATTCCATATGGTTCATGTGACTCCGCGAATAGTAGAATGCAGACCATAAGCTCGACATTTCGCCTTGTTAGTTTATTTGATTGATTGATTGAGGTTTAACCTCCCAAAATTACAATTTGATTATGAGAGACGCCGTAGTGGAGGGCTCCGAAAATTTCCACCACCTGGGGTTCTTTAACGTGCACCCAAATCTGAGCACACGGGCCTACAACATTTCCGCCTCCATCGGAAATGCAGCTGTCGCAGCCGAGATTCGATCCCACGACCTGCGGGTCAGCAGCTGAGTACCTTAGCCACTAGACCACCGCGGCGGGACTTAGTTTATTTTCAAAGGGAATCTTCTTCAAGAGGAAAAAAGAAGCTAAGAACATTAATCGTATTATGGCTTAGAGTTGGGGCTATGAGAGCTATAATTCATTTTTCAATTCTCCCTGGCTCAAGGCAAGTCATTATTGGAACATGTCAGGCGAAAGTTTAGACCTTTTTTTTCTTGTTGTTTTAGAGTGCTTCGAAACTTTATGACTTTTCAACTATCCTGATACTAAGCTACAGCTTGAAATGAGAACGAATAATTACTTCGCAAAAGAAAGCCCGGAAGCCCCGAAAAACTCCGCCGTATACCATCTGCCGGGCTTCATGCTTTTTTTCTTCTTGGCATCCCATAAACGTTCCCATCCTTGACCCACTTAAAATAGCCCTTCAAGCTTGTGTAAGAGAGAAACACTCTTGAGTCACCGAAAGCTCGCACACACGTGCACGCATGCGCACAACAACGTCAAAGTAAAAAGCTGAAAACCTAAGCGAGGAACTTAATCGTACGCGCAGCACTATCACAAAACAATAAAACAATGTCTACCGAAACCACGCGGCAAACGACAGTGCTCGTGACAAGATCCCGATGGTAAGCAGCGCCGCCTCACTAGAGACAAAGTGAATTCGAACACACAAAACGGAGTTTCGCTTGAAACACCACAAACTATACAGAAGCGAAGGCTTGCCTTCCTTCGTGTGGTTTGCGTATATATAACGCGTGGATTGTCTTGACAGCAAGTCATTTCTCAGCAGCTTAGCACGAAACGAGAAACTTTGTGTTACTCCATACCTTCTTAAGTATGGCGCAGCAGCGCTTTTGAACGGGAAGGGGGGGGGGGGGGAGTGAGTTTAAGTGAAAAGAAGAGAAAAGTGAGCCCCGTAACTTTCTCTCAGGGGGGGACACCTCATCAGTAGCTCATGAGCGATGGGGGTAGAGAAAGGATTAAAAGGATAGGAATAAAGGTAAATAAATAGAGAGAAGAAGGAGAGAACGAGGCACGGGGACAGCGAACGACATAAAACGACGGAAGTAAGGAGGAGATAGAAAAGATGGACACGGTCGCAGGAGTCCGAGGACGGGGCACCACTCGGCGAGAGCTCTTGTCGCCATCAGGAGATGGCGTAGGGCGAGCCCAGTCGGCTAGAGCTGCGCTGTCGTCGCAAACCCACCCATTGCGTGGTGTATGCCTTACAGCGCTAGGCGGGCAACCCGGATCTACGCAACTCAACTAAGAGCCCTGCTGCTGGGGCAGACATGCCCCCCCCCCCCTCCCCCACTTCAAGACTTTCCACCGGACTCTCGTACAATACTGGCTGCTGTGTTTGCTGTGACAGTTGCCCCCTTCCTCTGACTGAGAGCTATCTTCCATCTATTTACTTCCCTCTTCCCACCCCCACAAGATGCTGCGCCGTGCTCCCTAACGGGCTGCAGAAATTAGGCGTCTTTTCCTTCTAATCACAACCACCAAGTCGCGGGGGCACAACCAGTCGGCACGAAATCCAGAAAGCGAGTCCTTTGTGTCCCTGTGTAGCCGTGTGTTTGGCGCCGTGTTTATTATTACTACTGTACATGAATTAACTAGCCAAAGAGATAGCACTTCCTAATAGCGCATACTTTTTTTTTTCCTTCTGCACGTGTCTGAAGCCATTTTCGTGTTGGCTGCTGCGCAGAAATAAACAAACATGTGGACGCTTCATTTTCACCTTTAAGAGTTGGACTTGATAGATTATTCGAATTTCACGAGGAGGCTTTGTTTTTCACTAAACAGATTTCTCTCTCTCTATCTCTCTCGGCTGAACGCTACCCTTCACGGTGGCCGTGCTAAGGCACTTCGCTGCTGACCCATACATAGGTCGTGTGATCGAATTCCGGCCTCGGCGGCGGCATTTTCGATTGAGGCGAAAATGCTTGAATCCCGTGTGCTTGGATTTAGGTGCACGTTAAACAACCGCACGTGGTCGAGAGTGCCGAAGCCCTCCACTATACGGCGTCTCTCATCATATGGTGGTTTTTGTGACGTCAAACCCAAACACTTGAAAAAAAAAGTTCAACATGGCAGCGACATCCGGCGGCCACACGCACGCACACACACACGTGCAAACTATCTCCGGCTGCTGTCTTTATTAGCACCAACTTCCCACTTTCGCTTACGGCCCACTCCACTTTATCGCTCGCAACCAAAGACGCCGGTATCGGCATCCACATCGACACCAGAATTTCAGCGAAACGAACTCTTTAACGCAACAGCGTTAAAATGGCGTCGTGGATGCGCCAGTGCTATCTTCACCATGCCTTGTCTGAATACAGTCGGGTTATAGCAAGTCAATGAATATTAACGTCATATTAATTATGGCAACGCCTCCTAGAAAAACTCTGCCTGGAACGTAGCTCTCTTTTCAATTGGGAGCATCCTGCCGGCGCGAAATCTCGGAGGCCATGCCTCTTGCCGCGTGTTGCGACCGTAGGCCGCGTGAGACCGCTCGCCTCCGTACCGCTCAGTCACGTGACATTACCGTACCGCTCTGTCACGTGCACGACATCACAGCTGCTCGGAGGCAACTGTGAGAGCATTGCTGCGTTCGCAGGGGGCGACCGTTACAGGCGTTCGCCTCCGTACCGGAGGAGGAGGGTAAAATCTGAGGGTAGGGTTCGCGGCTCATGTTCCAGGCATAAATTTTTCCAGGAGGCATTGATTGTGGCCTTCATGAAGCCCAGCACTTTTGTTACTCGTAAACTAGAAGCACGCGACTGATCTCGGACGTGGCGACTAACACATTGCTAGTGGTTCCGTGAAGAGAATAGAATACATGTTTACTTCGTGAGCAATACAGATCATGGGGAGAGAGAAAAAGCTGCTTCTAGGCAGCTTGACGAAGATATCACCCCGTGTATCTTGGACTTCGGTTAGCATTTGGCCACAGACACTATTACTACATCAATAGAATACACACAAGTCAAAAAAGAACATTTTTGCACACTGTTATCATCGAGAAAAAGTTGTACAAAAAGAAAACAATACTGTGAATAAATAGTACATGTAGCTGCATACATCCTATTACAGTAACTATTTCGAATCCGGGAAGCTGGCAAAGCACGCAAAACGTTATCTAACTCTAAATGACCGCGAGATAGCGCGAAATTCTTTATAGCTTCAAGATAGCATGCGCAAGTGTAATGAACCGGAATTTCGACTATCCACTGAGCTTGAAGATACTACTGTTGTCTGGGGTTTTACGAGTCAACCACGATGATGATTGTGAGAGACGCCGTGGTGGTGGGAGGCTCTAGAAATTTCGACAACCTGGTGCTCTCGAACGCGCACTGACATCACGCAGTACAAAGGTCGGCAGCATTTGGCCTTTGTCGAAATTCCACCGCCACGCTGGGTTCGAACCCGCGACCTACGGTTCAGCATCTAAGCCTCGTTGCCACTGTTCCACCTATAAGCGCACCGAGCTTGAAGAAGCTTTTCCACTTCGAGTCGTCTTGAGTGAATGTGTGAGATACCGTGCGAGTTGTTTTTCGGATATATTGCAACGGGTATGAGCCGAGAGAGGAGAAGAGGAGGAAGACGTGAACTGGTGCAGATACCGATGCTAGTATTACTGGACCATCAACCTCGCCCTGCTAATAAACGCCCTTCGACTTTAACCGTAGCAGTTGTGTGGTGGAGGTGCTGGGTAAGTTGAAATAAATTCATTTTTAGTCCTATCGGCGAAAGGCGGGCAAGCGAGGCTTGGGGTGTGCATGCCTTAGTATTACTACTTCTTTCTTTCTTTCTTTCTTTCTTTCTTCTTTCTTTCTTTCTTTCTTTCTTTCTTTCTTTCTTTCTTTCTTTCTTTCTTTCTTTCCATCGCATTGCGCAGTGATCCATCCATACTGTGAAATGGACGCGGTATCCACATGCTCTGCGCCGTGCTCCCGACCGGGCTGCAGAAACTAGGTGCCTTTCTCCTCTTCTAACCACTACCACCTCCACCACCACCACCATCCACATGCTCCGCAGCGCAATGCTTCGGTTGCTACAGGCAACAGCGACGATCATGCGTTCATTATCCAGGCAATAACAAAACGTAACAAACGTAAAATGACAGGTCACCTCAATAGCCGCTTGACAAAAGGTCGTTTTGCCGTTAGTAAAATGGATGATCGCCGATAAACGCGTGGTTGGAGGAGCATCAAATACTGGAAACGGATCATGTATGGATGTACATGTGACTTGCCCAAATTTGGGGGCCGCATTCGGTTGGGATGGTAAGCGCCCAGTGCCTTCATTGTCATAACTAGACGCTGCCGATGTTACAGGCTGGATTTTTTCCTTTTGCGTTTGTCTGCGAGAGACATGTAAAGCCTTGTGTTCAGGCATGCCTGGTTGTGGTAGGTGAATGTTCGTTTAGTACTCGCACAACTACCTTGTAAATACTATGTACATACCTTAGATATAGATCTTTACGTTTCATTTGTCTGTTCTTCGTTTGCCATCTAATATACAAATGTAAACATACCTTTTTGTCACAATGTTTGCTGTGTCTGTGGATGTCGTGTTCCGTCGCAATGTTCTGTTGGATTGTACTTGATGTTCACTGTTCGTGAGAACAAGCTTCAGCAAAAGCGGAGGCAAAATCGTTGATGCGGCCTCATCAAAAATGAGGCTCAAAAGACAGATTTCAGCTCTCCCATAGTGGAGTACTGAGTACTCTAAATCGTTAACCACTCTCCCTATACACACTTCATCGCCAATCATCTTTGAGCATTGCCATTGGCGAATAACTTGTCCTGAACTCGTTCATGCTGTAATTTTCGTCCACACGGCCTCATCCAGTGTGAAGCCAAAGGGACGGCTCTATGCTCTCCCATAGTACTATAATTCGTTAACCACTTTTTCTAAGCAGGCGGTGTACATTACTGCTCTGAATCAAGTGTGAGGACAAAGGGGCGGCTTTCAGTTCTCCCACAGTAGAGTACCGAGTACTATAAATCGTTAAGCGCACTTTCTAATCACTACAAAACTTCCCTACATGAGGTAATACGGCATTCACCTTCATTAGGTTGACTGATTTATTCACTCATTGTATAATTATAAATGTGGAAGCAGAGCTAGTGGTGAAGGAAGGAAAATAGGAGGAAAAGAACGGCAGGAAGGTTAACCAGTCTATGGGCAGTCGGTTTGCTACCCTGCGCATGGGCGAGGGAATGGTGCCTGCACAGTGCGTATATAAGGCTTTGTTGGTACTGCGCTGCACTCTTTCGCCTATACATTCGTCTGCGTGCCGTCTGCTTCCTCCTGAGCAGACGTGAACAGTATACACACAAAAAAAAGCACTCGTAAGTAAGGCACACACTCGGTACCAGCGAAAGAACAAGAAACAAAGAGTAGGGAGATAGACAAATGAACTGCGGAACAGGAACAGGCCTCTTATATAGCCTTTACTCACTGCCGGGGCACTGTAGCAACAAACGCGCCACAAAGTTTAGCCCTGAAATACGCAAAGGCTAAACTGGAAACACTGCTAGACGGGAAAGTTTTTTTTTTCTCTTTCACGTCACACTGTTCCTGCTTTGCACTGCCGGCTACAGTTTCTTTTTTAGCTTCGTTTATTTATTATACAACCCTTCAAACTCTTCCTCTGTCTCAGTACCTGTACTTTTTTTTTTCGCCGTACTTCTTTTTTCTCGGTTGCTCTTGGTTTTTGCAGGGTGACTTCTTTCGTTAAAAGCCTAGTTTCTTTTCGAAAGTTTCCCCGTCACGTTTTATTGTACCTACTTCTTTATTTTGTCTTTTACGAGCTTAGCCGTACTTTTCTTTATTTTCTGGCCCTTCTACCGTCTGCGCTTCTTCCTGCGAACGGCGCACGCGTACGAACTTCTGTTTTCCTCTGTATGTGTGCTTTTGAAACGGTTCCTGCTAGCGCAACAGGTACGGCCCTTTAAAAAAACTCCCTTCCTATCTCCCACACTTCCCAGGCGCCGTCGCGGCTACGTTTTGTTAACGTATTCTCTTTTTTGTCTTTCTTTGTTTTTGCCAGAAAGAAGGAGAGTTGGCACCGAGTTCCATATAGCGCCCATGTCCCGACCCTGAATTTTTTGAAGGTCGAAACTACGCAAGAACAGGTAAGTTAAGTGCCCGCTGCGAACTGAAGACAGACTAGGCGAGACTGAGTGAAAAAAAAAAGTGAAGAAAACACGAAACGCAGAAAAAAAGAAAGTGGAGAGGCGAGGAGGATTGCGAGCAGTTTTGGAGAGAGAGCGGCGAAGACAGACGCTGAATAAAAAAAAAGAAAAGAAAAAATTATTGCTAAAGCAACAAGAATAATACCTGGTGGCAAAGAGAGCGAGAAATTCAAACCGACGTGGTGAGCCTTTTAAAGTTTAAAATGGCAGATGACCGACGTCACTGGTATCGCATGCCTTAAGGCAGTGGACGCCATCGTCCTGAATCACTTGCAAGTGAATTAGCTGATGTTCAAGCTACTCTACCGGCCGTGGGCATTTTTTCTTTAATCGCATTAGAATGACGTGCGTCTTCAGTGTCGAAGCAGCAGTCGCCAGACTCCTGTGTCGTCTGCAAGAGTGTTGGGTTACTATGATATTTTGGTTAATTCGGTAAAATCCCTTTGCAGGATTATTTCGTACCTGTTACCTCACACCCTTGCATCTTACTACTGAACGTTTGTTATGGCGCAAGAACAGAAAGACGACACAGGGACAAGAAGAAGACGACGTCGTTCTGTTCTCGCATCATAACAATCGTCATGTCATACCCATTAAATGCCCGAACCATGCACCACGCTTCTAAGTTACTACTCAAAGGACAATTGCGCGACAGTACTGCAAACGGCGTATAATGTAACGATGTGTACGTTGAGTAGCAAGCCCACAGCGCTGCGACTTTTTTTTCGGAATACTATACTTCATCATACGGCTCCGTGGATATCTTATTTCACGTCAAGCTATTGCCGAAATACTTCCTCATATTAGTCATATTGCGTCATTTCATAATAATAATAACACTCATCATCATCATCAGCCTGGCTATGTCCACTGCAGGACACAGGTCTCTCCTATGTTCCGCCAGCGAACTTGGTCCTGTGCTTGCTGCTGCCAATTTATACCCGCAAGCTCCTTAATCTCATCTGCCCACCTAACCTCTTGTCTATCCCTAACCCGCTTGCCTTCTCTAGGAATCTAGTTAGTTACCCTTAATGACCAGCGGTTATCCTGTCCACGTGCTGCATGCCCGGCCCATGTCCATGTCCTCTTCTTGATATCAACTATGATATCCTTAACCACGGTTTGTTCCCTCTTAACGTTACATCTACCATTTTCCTTTCCATTGCTCGCTGCGTCGTCCTCAATTTAAGCTGAGCCCTCTTTGCAAGCCTCCAGGTTTCTGCTCCGTAGCTATGTACCGGCAAGATGCAGCTGTTATATACCTTCCTCTTGAAGGATAGTGGCAATCTACCCGTAATGATTTTAGAGTGCTTGCCAAATGTGCTCCACCCCATTCTTATTCTTCTAGTCAATTCAGACTCGTGTTTCGGCTCCGCGGTTATTACCTGTCCTAAGTAGACATAGTCTTTTACAACTTCAAGTGCACTGTTACCCATCTCGAAGCGCTGTTCTCTTACGAGGTTATTGTACATTACTTTCGTTTTCTGCAGATTAATTTTAAGACCCACCTTTCTGCTCTCCTTGTCTAACTCCGTAATCACGAGTTGCGATTCGTCCTCTGAGTTATCTATTTTTCGTCAATACAATGACGCTGCGCATACCGTAACAGAATGAACTGTTCATTGTCATAATACTATAGAGAAAAGGTATTCCTCATGCAAGAGCACGATGTCCACGTAAGCACACAAGAGTCGTAAAGACGTGATGCGTAAACACCTGATGTGACGTTGTAGATGTACGCTTGCATACTTTTGCTAATCGATGCGGCAAGATGAAATGTGTGTGAGACTGACTGCTTACAGTGCATGCATGCAATAAACGGAATCACGCGGCTGTTCAACTCGAATTTTTCAACTCGTTTGAAAGGGGCCCGCGAATAGCTGTGCGACGAATTTTATTATTACGGCAGAGTTGTTACGCTCGAGGTTGGCCCTTCGTCGTATATAGAAAATCGTCGACATCATGAAGTGGCGCTTGCTTTCTTCTTCGACCTCGAAACACATGCACTCATTTATCCGGCGTCAGTTGCAGCAACTTGTCGTGCCATAACCAACGCAAGATAATGAGTAGACCATGGGGAGAAAATATATATAGAAAGAGGAAAGAAGATAGAGAAAGAAGTTCTGTGAGAAAAAAATTATTGGCGATAGCAAGCGTACTTCATGTACAGTATAGTTAGGTATAGTATAGTAAATAGAAAAGTGGGAGGATGAAATCTAGGTAGTATACCAGCCACATGTCAACCAGCTCTTCTGTAAACAAGTGTGAAGTAAAGGATTGATTGATTGATGTGTGGGGTTTAATGTCCCAAAACCATCATATGATTATGAAAGACTCTGTAGTCGAGGGCTCCGGAAATTTTGACCACCTGGGGTTCTTTAACGTGCACCCAAATCTGAGCACACGGGCCGACAACATTTACGCCTCCATCGGAAATGCAGCCGCCACAGCCGGAAATGACGTAAAGGAAGCTCCGCTATATATATTTTTTCTGTATTCTACTATTGATCAGAAGATCGACCTTGAGTCCAACGATAGTAATGAAGCTTGATTACCGCAGGAATCGAATACTGAAATCGAGTGCCTAATTGTAATAATATTAACAATAACAATGTCACAATAATAATTTCCAGGGTTCTCATTTCCCACACCGCGGTATGATCTCGAGGCACGCCGTAGTAGAGAATCCCGGATATTTCTACAGCCTGCGGTTCATTAACGAGCACCTGTAAAACTAAGGTGCTCGGGCCCCTAGCATTTTCGCCACCATTCCGGGCCGACCGGTTGTGCCCTCGCGATCTCCGACGACAGCGCAGCTCTGGCCGACTGCGTTGGTCCTACGCCACCTCCTGCCGCCAGTCCCCTACGACGACGACAGCGTAGCTCTGGCCGACTGGATTAGCCCTATACGCCATCTCCTGTCGCCGACAAGATCTCTCGCAAGTGGTGCCCCGTCCTCGGACTCCTGTGACCGTGTTTCCGTCTTTCCTATCTCTCCTATCTCTCTTATGTCGTCGCTCGCTGTCCTAGCGCATCTCTCTATATATATACCTTTAATCCTATCCTTTAAATCCCTCATCACCCCCTACTTTCGTGAGCTACTGTGGAGGTGTCGCACGCTGATGCAGACAGTTACGGGGCTCACTTTTCTCTTCTTGTCCCTCTTATAACCACAATCTCCACCGAAGAGCAACCGCCGTTGCCGAGATCGAAGCCGTGGCTTTATGGTCAGCAGCTGGTTACCGCAACTGCACCACCGTGGCCGTTGTCAGTTCAACGAATATTCTAAATGAAATCCCGGTTCAAACAGCATTTAAATGGCTGATTTTAAAAGGTAGAGTTAGAGATGAACATAGGTGACTTTTAATCGGCTATATTAGGTATTACTGACTGCTCTCGCGTTAATTTAGCCGCCTTGCGCTTCCTACATCGTTTGTAATATTTCGCAAGGATATGAATGTTTCTAGGCGTAGCGGTGTTCCTATTTCAGTTAAAGAGTACTAGGAGTTGTCTATCACTGCAGTCGACTCTCCTCTTGAGGTCCTCTGGGTCTCTCTGAAACTCGATCATTTGCGGTGTGTGTTAGGTGTCTGCGTTGGGCCGCCTGATTGCCATCCGGATTTCACAGACCTATTCAACAAAACACTGGAGCTGGTTACTAACCGCTTTCCGGACTGCCTCTTAATAGTAGGTGCTGAGTTCAGTTACCCTGCGATAGACTGGCCAATAACAATGGTGTTTTCACAGTAAAACCAGCTGGGTGAAAACCTTCCTTTTGTAAACTTCAGTTCGCATTGCGCACATTTTGCGTCGTTCCTACTTTGCTTTCGTCTTTGTTACCTAACAGCAAACAGTTTGTCATGCAGTCACTACCCAAGCTTCTTAAACGGAAAGTAGTGGGCAGTGAAGGGGAGGGGAGCTGACGCTCCGAAAGGGTGTGGCTGGTGGCACATCTGACCGTCCGACAGGCGGCAAGGTTATACAATCGAACTTTGATTTTCAAATGAGACACCTTGCGACAGGTGTTATGCGCCGGCTACATTTGCGAAACATCGATTTGTTCGCCCTAATTAAGAGAGAGCATGAGCAATTATGTGACGAGGATAAATATTGAATGCTGGACAGAACTGCGAATTGCGAGTTGCGCGAGGCTTAAAAATATTTCTTTCCAAAAGAACAACAAAAAAAACATCATGCAAGGCTCGACTTCGATGCGGATGCCGACAAGCTACCCGTGTCGCCTAATTAGGAATACTGATATGCCTCGCTATCGATGCATACAATCACGTCAATGCTACTATACCCGTGAACCTCTAAAAAAACTCGAAATCTACGTCGCAGCTCAGAGCATGGGCGTGTAAACAGCCCTTCAATCTTGTAATTTCATTTCGTGTCTCGTAGATACCGCGCCCTTACGGAGACGTGTTTCGAATGCTCAACATCGAAATTCAAACAATTGTCAGGCACTCGCTGCCAACGCACTGGCGCCTGGTGTTCGCGTTTAGAAGACAAATGATCTTATTCAAATGCTCATTTGTGTGTGTGTGTGTGTGTGTGTGTGTGTGTGTGTGTGTGTGTGTGTGTGTGTGTGTGTGTGTGTGTGTGTGTGTGTCCGTAGAGCGTTTACAACACTCCCGCGCCCAGGAACTACATAAACGTACAATAATCTCCATCTTTCATTTGCATGATTGCAACGTGAGGTATTAGTGAGTATGATTTATGTATCTCCTGTCCAGCGCTAACGGAGGATCGATCGGTTTTGCCTACATTTTTTCTATACCTGCTTGCGAAACTATCTTACTTGCAAACGCAAAAATGACAAAATTATAAATAAATTTTCGTGGTTGGTATTGCCGACGACAAAGATATGAAAGGGTACCCGGAAGCGACTGTATATTATTATGCAGGACATGCAAAAATTCCCCTCGACTCTTTAACGCGATGTGCCAGAATTAATCGCTCAACTATCTCTTTGAAAGCGCACAATACAATATATCAATGCTACTAAGGTGGGCTCAGCATCCGTCATCACTGCCTGCAGGTTCGAGGTATGGTTGCACGATATGACGGTGTTTTCTTTTCTTGCTTTTATTCTTTTTTTTGCTTTTTTTGTGCGATCAGTTGAGCGATGAGAGACCTTTGCAATCGATTTCAGGCGGTCTTTGTATGCGAAGTATGAGGAGCTTATAAATTATTTATTGTAGTTTCTTCTCTTTCTTTTTTCAATCTTCATAAAGACAACAAGACTGTTCCCACATCGGACGGGTAAAAAATGACGCTGTCTCTCTGTATCTCGGCACAGAACATGTGTAACTCTTCAAAAGGCAAACGCAGTGGACGTTTTTGCTCCGCTTTGCAGTACGTGATACGAAAAATTCGAAGCATGCTTTAGAAAGATGACAGGAAAAGTAATGCCTCTTTGAAGCACAGATGTTGCATAGTAATGCATCGCAAAAGATGAACCGGGCTGTGTTGGATCTTAATGCTTGTTTCACCGTTTGGCAAGCGAGCCTTGAGGAGTGAACGCGAAATGAATTGCTTCCTTGCAGTGTGCCTGAATGTCATCACAATGTCACTTTCGGTGTTGACATCCGCACTGTATTACTGACGCCCTGTTACTCACGCCTTCATAGTGGAAAAAAAACGTTGCCAAACTTGAAGCACTTCAACAGTTTTCGAAATCCGTTGGGATAAAGTGAAGGCTTTCTCTTACACGGCTTCACGCATGCCATCTCAGTCAATTTATAGAGACCGAGAATCGTCTGTAGAGATCGAATTTTCTATGAAGATTATCGAAGATTCTATCGATTGTCGATTGAGTCTTGCAAGTATCGTAGCCAGGGTGTGCACCACGGAACCCATGCACCCCCCCCCTCATATATTTTTCACACCTCGGCATACAGCCAAAGAAATCACACCATATCCCCAAAGGGAACCCGGATTGGATGCGAAGCAGCAGCGTTGTGCACGGGTCTAACAACACTAACGCGGGGGCTGTGGTGAGCGCTGGAAGAGTCGTTTGAAGCGATAGCAGGCGTAGGTCTTGTGACACGTGCTGACATTTCAACGCGTACGTTAGTCGCACGTCAGGGTTATTGCACGTGAACCGACGAGTCAGCGGCGCAGCGAGCGGTGGTCGCTGCAGGTGTTGCGGGTGAACGGACGAGGCGGTGCTTGTGGGTGTCGCGGCGAGCGCACCCACAAGCAGGCTGGGAGAGAGTGACATCAGCGCGCACTGCGATGGGAGCGTGACGTCAACGCGCAGCAGCGGTGTGACCTACTTGACACCGCTCCAACACCTGTGGCGAGTGGAACGCGTTGCAGCGCGTTCGTATATGCACGTACGAACGCGCCGCAACGCACGTAGTAACGCTTATACCGGTTGTTCTTTAGAGCTTTAACAATCAATCGCTACATCACTTAATAAACAAATCGTGATCAACGCCATTATTTGTGAACATTGTATAAAGAAAATGTCACCAACGCGACGCTAATAGTAACGCTTTAAACTGGTTCCACCAAAGAACTCTGGCTTTTGGCGTGACCACAGAGTCAAATACATGTATGGTGAGCGCCTGGGCACAGTGGTGGTCTACCCTGCAACCCTGCCTTTATTTAGAGCGACTAGCCATTCTTTTTCTACGCGTCTTTCTCAAATTACGGCACCCTGACTTTATTTTTTTTTGCGCGCATTCCCCGCAAAACACCCTTAAAGCTCGCGACTCATTTGCCATGCAGTCCTACCAAAAATAACCGAGACGTAATTCTATAGGCAGTCCCTGAGAGTCTGCGTTGAAACTTCTTCGACTTCTCACACATTGCAGTGTGTACCGCGTTCTGCAACATTCTGTGGTAGCTCAGGACGTGGCATTGACTGAACGAGGCGCAGGCGAGTGCCAGAGGCTGTGAATAAACCGTTGGTAATGAGCAGACAGCCACGGGGGAACCTGGAACGAGCTTAGAACGAAGAAACAGCGAAAGAATAGCTTGGCAGACAGGATTGCAAACAAATAAATAAGCAAACAAGAAGTCGACAGGCGCACACGACAACAAAAGAAAACGAACTGCGATGGCGTAGATGACACATCGAAAACCATACAACCGAAATAAGGGCAGGAAAGGACTAGTAAATGTTGAGTTATGGGCCGGCTTCCTTGTGAAAGTCTTCGAAAAGTTTCCTCCTCTATCTTCCTTTCGTTTTCTTCACAGTCACATTCGTCTTTTTGTTTACGAAGCTTTGCGTGGGACTCGGTGAGCGACAGATGATCTGTTGCGCACGTGGGTGGAAAAATTGGGACGCGGTCACTCTTTTCCTACTTTTTTTATTATTGGAGGTACTGACGCATTAAACCTAGAGGCCTGTACGCGTCTTGTGTTCCTAGAGCGATCAATAGCCTTGTTTAGAGATGCATTTTAATAGACAGTGGAAGAATGTTTTTGAGAAATTCAGCTACTGCATAACGGTGAACGAGAAAGAACTGCGTTGGCATGATCTTGAATCGTAGTCTGCCTGCTTGATAGCCGATCTGAGCCTACAGCTGGCCTGCAGTAGATAATTAATTTTCCAGCATATAGTCAGCACTTAGCTAATATTAGCCAACAGTTATAGCTTATTTTACAGCATAAATGAAGAATATCCGACAGTTATATTAGTCAAGAATTCGGCAACGTTGGCTGGCACCAGCATGCGTTAGCCAATAATTAATTAATAACCACCATCAGGTAATGATGCTTGTCTTTTGAGTTTAAAAGTGGTACATCAGCCTCGTGCGTACGGTTGGCTTCGTAAAAACTGGGATACTAAGACGTTGATGACATTATAACACTGGACTGCACCTTCTTTGGGCATTAAAACGACAGATGGTTTCGGAAGTCAAAAAGTGGAATGCTCAGAGTCGATTGACTGGTAACAACGCCGTCGGGAATACAGTGGGTACACGTGACGTCGTGGATTTAGGTGGCATCGGCACGACCATACTCGCTCCGTTAACAATGTCATGTACTCTGTTAAATTTCACTGTTTTAATTAAGGGTCCCACGGTCAACGAGCACGGTGTCTGAATTGAATGCTCATTGTTTTCTTTTATTCATATCTACGTTTCTTTCGTGCATTCTTTTGTTCCTTATGAAAATAAGGCTAATATTGAATTCAGCTTCGCTTGAGAACTCTACTGGACGTTTCTTACATGTCCCTGCGTGAGTTCCTTTTCTCTCTCTTTCTTTCACTCACACACACGCACACTTCGTCACTTCAATGTGTGTGTGTATATTGGAAGAACTAACAGTTACAGAGAGAGACGGCAAAGAATTAGAAAATATAGGCTTACTAAAAACTGAATCGGTTAAACAAAAGCAGTAAATCCTACCGCAGCGCGTGCGCACACACCCACTTACAACACGTGTTTAAAGTTGTGTGTGTGAGCATCCCTGCTCTCGTCTCTCTCTCTCTCTCTCTCTCTCTCTCTCTCTCTCTCTCTCTCTCTCTCTCTCTCTCTCTCTCTCTCTCTCTCTCTCTCTTCTCTCGTTTTTATTGTTTTTGTTTTTGTTTGTTTTTTACCTCACTTTGGGCTGCGAACCAAGAAGCCTCAATTCACACCCACCAAGGTCGCACTGTGACACATACTGGCGACTTTTGGCCGCCACCCGTTTTTCACTGTGGATCGTTGATTTACAGGCGCTGTTTTTAGCTGGTTCTGGCTAACTGCGCCCAAACGCTGGAGTGTGTCAGTCGCTCGTTCCGCCACCGAATGGACGCACACACGAGTCCAAATTGTGTTAGTGCCTCGTGTTAGCTGGGGACGTGTCCTGTAGCCTCTGAGCAGATTTTTGTAGGTACAGCTGCCGTTGGTGGCTACTTTGCGCTACATTGGCTACCTTAGTACCCATTTGGCGACCAAAATTTCCTCTTTTTGCCATGGCTACTTAGTGACTGCTTTAAAATTTCTGGTTTTACTTACTCACAATGGTTTTATTCATTCCTGAATAGCAAAACTCTGTTCATAATCGCGACCCTGTTCTATTAAGCTACAAAATTGGCGACGACACTAAATGACATGGCTGCTTTGGCTTCATTTGGCTCGAGCTCTCGCTCCTTTTCAATTCCACCAAACGGCAACCCTGGCTGCCTAGAAGCAAGTCCTATTTTTCTAACACGCGTTCTTAAAGATCCTGCGTCTTGTAAACCTTCCAAAACTCGTGACACCGAGCTTAGCTTCGAAGGCGAAGTGCTCCACGCACCGTACAACGCAGTTAGCCGAACCTGAGCTTTGTGCTGGTGTGTTAGAAAACATTGGCGACAATTCAATGTATTAGAGAGACGCAGAATGAGCTTTGAGAGAGCACAAACGTTATTTTACCTCTTAAGACGGGGCGTCGGCGATGGTCGGTGGCCCTATATATAGTCATAGACGTCCGCATGGGTTCCCCTTCAGGTGAAGGAGGGGTGAAGGTTCATGACGTCACGCCTCCCCTCTCTATTAAGTCAATATATTTAGAAGACTTTGCATACCCCCCCCCCCTTTCATGTGACTAGTGGAGACGGCCACCCCTTTGCCCCAACCCCACCTATGCCCCTAGTCCAGGGCACTGCTTGTCCAGGGCTCTACTTGTCCAGGGCTCTGCTTGTCCAGGACTCTGCTTGTCCAGGACTCTGCTTGTCCGGGACTCTGCTTGTCCGGGACTCTGCTTATCCGGGACTCTGCTTATCCGGGACTCTGCTTGTCCGGGACTCTGCTTAGTCCGGGACTCTGCTTGCCCAGGGCTCTGCTCCGCTTGCCCAGGGCTGTGCTTCTCCTTAGCATCCTCGCTGACCTCCAATATAAGCTGCTCTTGAAGGGCCGGGCTGGGCAGCACTGCCTCCTATCGTTCTATTGTATCGTTCAGGCTGTGATGTTGTCCGCTGTGTGGTGTACACTCCTACGTAATGTGGAATGATATTACTGAGGCCCCACACCTAGAGAGAGAGAGAGAGAGAATAAACTTTAATGAAGCGAGGCAGTTTTAGGCATCGTTACGTTTATTCAAAGCAAGCCGTGTGGATTGATGGAGGGTAAAAACAAGGAGACAAAATAAACGCTGTTCTTAAGCATATTTTCGCAATAGAGAAGAGGTGAAAAAGCGAAAGTGTGTTTGCTTGATGTACGCGTGGAACCGGGCACATCAAACCATATTACCCGCATATCTCGCTGGCTCGGTGTGTTGGAAAATTGTGTTGGAACAATTCGAGTGATACCCACCCCACACACTTCTCTTCATATTATTGATTTTGCATAATGTATTACGCGTTATCCTGCGTTGTGTGTGTACATCTTGGATCGGCTGTAGCTCACCGTACAAGCGGATACGGACGTAAAAAAAGACGTCATTGTAGATTGTATAAGAAGGTCAGCACCAAAAGGCTATAATAATAGCTGCTTGAGTTTTAAGTGAGAAAATCGCAATATGATTTGGAGGCAAGCCGTATGATTGGACTTGGTATTGATTTCGACCACCATAGACTCTCAAACAAGCAACCATATAAGTACAGCTGTGTTTCCTGCAATTCTTCTTCGAAAATCACCCGACATGGCAGAGAACCGAACCCGTGTCGCCTCCCTGGGTAGTGACTCATGCCTTCCTTCCCCCCTACGGCAACAGGACGCACTTTCAATCACCCCCCTCCCACCGGAAGCAGCAGACCAACGCACCATCTAGGAGCGACGGCATAAAACACAGCGCATCGCTATATGTACAATATTTGCTCGCATTGCGTCGGGATCAAGAACGCCTCAGTATGACTGCAGCTGAAAAGCAAGCCACAAACGTAAACAAGCTCGTTTCTTCAACGGAGAATCATTTGTGCTCCTGCACTAACAAAACTCAAACATATGTCATTTTAAAGGAAAAGCTCAACCAACTCGCTTACACAAATATTAAAAAAAAACGTTTTTCTGAATGCGTTTCACCTTCAGGCTCAGTTAAGGTATACGCCTCTGACTGGTGAAGTACACTGCGGGATCGAGCTTGTTGGTAATCTAATAATAAACTTCTCAGCGTGAAAATTTCAGACAACGAACACAATAGACGAGGACTGGTGAAGACCAGGGTTCCCATCGATCGATTCTCCGACAAATCACACGCCCACGGGCGGCACGCAATTGATAGGGGCATCGTCATCGCCTTCTTCAGAGCTTTCCAGACGACAATCGAACGCCGCACAAACGACATTCGCATCACAAAAGGTAAAGTATGCATACGCGAAGAGAGCAGAGGGGAATAGCTGCCAGCGCCAACGCGCAAAACGCACGCATGCATGCAGACGGAAATCAAATGTCTCGCAGACGACGCAACGAAACATCGCCAGCAGACGAACGTGGCAGACGATGAAGCACACAGGTCTTTGTTACATGCGCCCATATGCACATTCACACACGCGCGCACATGCGTGAGCGCCACAAACTTTCTATGTACTGCCTCAATCTCGTTGACCGCCAGCTTACACACTGTGGCGGCGTGGCCGTTGCAAGCAGACGCGGCGCATATTACACCGGCAAGGGACAATGGCCGTTTCGAATGGGCGCCATTGTGTTCCGTGGATGTATTACGACTTGGCTTGGCTCCGTATTTTGCACGGTCAGCCAAGCGCAGAGACGCGGCGAGGGTGCACAATCAGATGGCGCCGTGCTTCGTTCCCTATCTTTTTTCTTTTCTTTCTTTCTTTCTTTCTTTCTTTCTTTCTTTCTTTCTTTGAGCCAAGAGTGATCTTCTATTCTTTATTCTGCCCTCACCCTTTCTCGGAACACACGTGGTATGATGCTTGAACACCTTGTCATTATACGCATTACGACCTTTCAAAACGGGGTGTTGCACTCCCCGCCCATCACTCGTCTCTGAGAAAGGACTATGTATAAACTAAGGCATGGACTGGCAGATTGCTGAAGCAGGGCCGAGGATGTATACATTCGCCGTAATATCTATGAGGCGGGGGGAGGGGATGCGCTTATTTTATACAAACGCACAAACTCCGGAAAAGATCACTCAAAGTTTCCAAGTGACTTACATGCTCCAAGTGTGTTGCTCCTTGAACGCACCCAGGCTTGAAGTCTGCGCCAGAGTAGTTCCGGATAGAGCGTCTACCTCGCCCGCTTCACCGCGTAATGGGGCGTCAAGTTTCAAAAGTTCGACGGTACCCTCACCCCCCTCTCCGTCGATAAGATATAAAGAAAAAAAAGAGTGCTTCTCGAAAAAATAGCGTGATTGTGCGGCTGTTTTGAATTTTCCTCTCGAAATCTGAAAAATCGCACTGGTCCACAGAACGCGCCCGATCAGCATTGTGATTGTTTATGATCCCATGTGTCAGCAAGATTGATTTCAACGCTGTTGCGGACGGGCAAGGCTGCATCTGTACTGAATCTGAATTCCAACTTATTATCTGGGAAGAAACTATACGTACAAAGTACTTCCCGAATTTTAAAAAAAACTTCCCACCAGTTTTGTCTATAGACAAGATCGCCCGTGCAAACGCTGGTTCAAGTGACAACTTGCGTGTATTCAATGACTTATCATCTCTTCATGCTTCCATCTTCTTCTGACCATCTGCCTTATTTGAAAGACGTCGAATTACTCGAAGTCAGTGTGGGAGCGATCGATCGATTATCGTTGTGACAAGCTTAATTAGCCATTTCTTTGCATATCTATCTATGTTGGCGAATGAATATTATGTAACGAAAATTATATAATTTTCCTCCGAAAGACAACACCGTTGCAACCAGAGCCAACACTTGCGAAGTCTCACGCTTTTTTTTTCCTTTTTTTTTTGGCACGTCGTGGCATCTCAGTTGCTAAGAGTGGGCGCCTATGCACGCCCTGAAAAGAAACATAAACAAAGCAAAATATGTCTCGTTTTTGAGGTAATCCTTCAAGCACACATTTATTATTCATGCAGCTATGTCAGAGTAGGTCCAATGGTTCCGGCATCGTGGGTGCGAAAGCTCGCCTTCTCCGTTTTCAAGTGCGCGGTGGAGCAAAGTTAAGTCAACGAAAAAACATTGAGACAAGTCGGCGAGTAGAAAATAACTAAAGCAACGCAGGTCATGCTAACTGACCAGATAGACGAGCAGACGGGTCGACTCGAAGGGAAACAAAATATTTGGTCGAGCTTTAAGTTGCTGTCTCTTATAGCCGAGAAAAGGCACGTGCAATGCATCGGATATCCCCAGCCTTCCTTTTCTTGCCAAGCTCCTAAGGAGCACTGGCACGGTGTCTCCAAGTGCAAAGAAGTAAACATTGAAAGATTGCGTGACACTGTATACAAGCACGTGTGTATGCTATAGTCGCCCGTAAAGATACGGCCTGCTCCACTCGACCTCGATCCCCTATCACAACGTTTACTTTGGACCTTCTATCTGAGGGTGTGTTTAGTTTCCGCGAGTTGTTTGTGGTCCGTTAAGTTGCCCCGGCCATTTGGTTTCGTAATAATACACTAGGAGGAAAATCAGGCGCTGGTCTTTGTTGGAACTGCAACTCGAGACACTTCATCCAGAATGGGAATAATGGGCAATATATGGATTGGCCTAAGCATGGGCTTCCCGTTTCCGTGAGGCCTGCAGGTGGACGCTTTGTCTCCAGACGAGGTTTCGCAAACGTTCAGCCATCCCACTTTGACACGTTGACCCTTACAGGTGCACCAATTAAAGCTGATCCTGAATTGGACACTGACTGTGTATACTTAGATTTCGGTAAACATTTGACTGCGTTTCACAAGAAGTACTCATTTTCAAACTTGCTCAGCTCAGCGTCGACTCCAATGTACTTACATAGATGAAAGAATTCATCTCTAACCTCAGCCAGCACGTGACAGCTAATCATTTTTGTTGCCCTAAATCCGTAGTAACATCTGCTGTACCGCAAGAGTACGTTTTAGGCCTACTGCTTTTCTTTCTTAATTTAGAATAATGATCTTCCTTCTTATGTTTCTTTCTATACTGTCCGAGTCTTTGCAGATGACTGTGTCCTCTAGCAGAAACTAACCAGTGAGGTGGATAATTTTGACCTTTGACGTGACCTAGATAGCATATTCGCATGGTGTATCACATGGTTCACGACACTTGATATATATCTAAATGCAAGAGAAAGCAAGTTTCACTTCGCGCTACCAGCCACTGCCCACGTACTTATGCCCTCAATAACATTTCATTACCATCTGTTGATAATTATATATGCCTTGGTGTTCGTGTATCTTCTAATCTTTCCTGGAGTAAACACACATATTATGCGATTAACTACGCTAACCACAAGCTTGAATATAGGTGCCACAACGTTTCCTCTGCTCTACAGTCATCCAGGTTAACAACGTATAAAACATTGATCAGATCAAAATTAAAGTACTCATGCGCCCTATAGGATTCAACTCGTGCCATCCTCATTCAATCTCTCGAAGCCAACCAGAATCACGCAGTACGTTTCTGCTTATCGAATTATTCACGTCATTCCAGTGTCACATCCGTGAACATGCCTGATCTTTCATTGCGCTGCTGATTGTCTCGCCCTAACCTCTTTGTCAATATCTACCATTATGACAACCATTTGAATGACGCCCTCTTTCATCCACCTCGCATAGTATCCCCAAGGACCGATCATCGCTTTAAGGTGGGCCTATACCAACCTGTCACACCAGACTGTTTAATTGTTCCTTTGTACCAAAGGCAAGCGCCGCCTGGAGCCACCTTCCCGCCTCCATCGCCTGTATAATATACCAAAAAGACTTCAAGCTCATCGTACATGATGTTCTTTAATTTGTTTCCTGTTTTCTGTTTCTTTCTTTTCCTTTTCTTTTAAGCTGCACTTACGATTGTTCACACCACTCCTTTCTGTGGTGCCTTCGTGCATTGAAAGTACCTTTTATAAATAAATAAGTAAGAATAAATAAATAATAAAAAAACTTACGTCCCTGTAATGACCTGTCAGATCCCTCTCTCTCTCTCTCTGTTCCTTATAAACATCTCCCCTCTTCCTCCTCTTTTCTTACTGCGCTTTCTCTTCCCATATATTTGGTCGAGCTTCAAGTTGATGTTGCTTATAGCCGAGAAAAGGCGCGTGCGACGCATCGCTTATAACCGCAATGTCACTTATAGCCGCAAAAAGGCACGTGCAAATAGACGCCGTAGCCCTCCACTACGGCGTCTCTCATAATCATGTGGTGGTTTCGGGACGTTAAACCCCACATCATAAAAATCATCAATCCACTTCCAGCTCGTGTCGATTAAGGCTTAAACAGGTACGACATTTTTTTTTCTTATTGAAGAGCAGCGGCAGGCGATTTGGCGCGCAGAGTTTGTTGTGGTCAGCCTCGGCAATATCCTTTAGCACACTATCTATCGAAGTCATGGGTGTAGGCTTACAAAGGCGTGTCGCAATGACCCATTATGTTGTGCATCCGCGTTTTTTCTTTTATTGTTTCTTTCGCGAATACCTGTAACGATTCCAAGTAGGTGGGTACATATCGGCGCTTGTAGAGCCTCGTCAACAAGCCTTTGTACGCTTATATCGATGGTAGTGAGCAGATAACAGGTGTCCTATCGACTCGTTGTATTTTGGTATCACCGTTTCCCTTTATTGTTAAGTTCCGAACTCCTTTCAACAATTTGCTTCAAGGGGGAAGTGGGGGGGGGGGGGCGTGTTGGTGCTTAAGCTGTTGTTCTTGCTTTGTCCGCACAAACCACATCAAATTGTTATTAGTAGAAGCGTAACAAATACTTTAACCATCTTGTTAGGAAGCTCAGTCACTATTACAAAAACACACAACACAAGCACTTAACTTCAACTAAACGTTTATTGCAAGCGTCAGAGTTTATAAAGGGGTAAAAAGAGGAAAAGAATAAAAAATGGTAGACAACAAAAAGCACTCGTATCACTCCCGTACATTACTACCCGTTATTGTCTATCACCCCATAGTTCTTTCCGCGTGAGCGAGATAGAACTTTTTCTCGTTTCACTCCTTTATAAACTCTGACGTTTGCAATAAACGTTTAGTTGAAGTTAAGCGCTTGTATTGTGTGTTCTTTGTAATAGTGGCTGAACTTCCTAGCAAGATGGATCCTTACTAACTGGCCCGATACAATTGTTCATTGAAGTACTGTAACTTGCAGGTATATGGACACGTGTGACGCTGAGAGGAGCACCTAATGTGGCATATTGCTTCGAGTTGTATTTGGTGAGTCGGTCGACCTGATATGCGTTGATGACAATGACGGCAACGCGCAATAAACCGCCATAACTGTTGTGGGACAAAGGAAATAAGTTTTAACGGAAAGGGTTGTAAGACAGATGAGGGGGCGTGGCGAGCGCGTGGTTTAAGAGAATCGTACGGGTTCACTTTGGGGTGTCATTCTATAGACATAGTCGAAGTTGTCCATTATTTAAGCTCTTTCCTGTCTTCTCTCCTGACACGCTCGAAGGTCAGGAGGCTCGAAGGACCTATGCATGATTTGACGATATGGTGGAGTTTAACAGCGTTGGTAAAAAGAGAATATCATGGCATATCCAGTAAATCAATGCTGATCAGTAGGGGAAGCAGTGTGATCGTTCGATGTTACCGTGAATGACTCGTGAAATCAACCACTCACGCATGTAAATCAGTGACAAGGCGGTGTACATTCACATACTTGTACAGTAATTATTGGTCATAAACGTTATGTCATGTTGAGTTGTTAATTTCGTTTTGCCTTCGTTGTGTTATCGAATCTTACCTGAAACTTAAGAACCACAAGGGGTGTTGAAATTTCCGGAGCCCTTCACTATGGCGTCTCTCATTATCATATGGTTGTTTTGAAACTATGAATCCTACAACTAAATATTCTATAATGCTTGAAGTTGACAGAGGCCAAGTCAGGGCGCGTTCCCCTGGTGGTTGATGCTTGTTTACAGTGATACGAAAAGCATCGCACAACATATCGGGACGTGATATACCGCTCAAACTAGTCGTTATCCGGGGTTATCATCGCCATCAGTCATCGTCATCAGGTTCATCGCCATGACATGTACTTCGCATGTGCTGTGCCGCGATGGCAGAAATAATGTGAGGTCTGGAACACTGGGTGTGTTCCAATACTCACCGTAGACGGCTAAATAGACAGCTAAATGGACGGCAGCCATCTCAAGTCCCATTTCAGTTCTCACGCAGCCGGCAAAATAGACAGCTTCGAGAAGACCGCATTGTAGACAAATACGGTGCAGGCTACTTTGCTGTCTAAACAAGATGGCGGCTCAGCGAATCGCTCAGGTAGATCAAAACTCGCCGGAATGGTCGTCTGCACACAAACAGACGCTTTCCCAGACGCTCAATGTGAGTAACGTCAATTCGTTTATTATTTCAACATGAAATAAGCTACAAAGTACAACTGTTACGTTTGTTTATTTTAGCTTTTTCTTCTCGACGCGAGGTGGCGCATCGTCGCGTAAAAGCCGTCCAGAAGTGTCCCGATTCTCGGACAGCATGGGCGTGGTGCTGTCTTCTAAGCAATCTGCGTAGGCTGTCTACGTGCTGTCTAAGAATCGGAAGACAGCAACTCTTGTTCTGCATCATCATCAGCGTCATCATCATCCTCATGAAGTATAGTGGGTACATTTCATGTGCTGTACTAGCGGCGGCTACGGGGCGACTGAGGATAGGCTTCGGTCACAACTACTCCGCATTTAAAATGAGGGCAGCTTGTACTAAGTGCACGTAGCTTGGCAGATGAAGCTGGTTCATCCTCAGTTCTTATCGCTCCAGCACAGGAATCACAACGCCAGTCGTTATTGCATCCGCAGCGCTCAGTTAGAAAGCGGAAACTAAGAGACGGCGACGGCTCCATCCGGAATATGCGCGATGCTTGCCACTCGGAAATGCAAAGACGCAGATGCTCGCATCGATAACTGCCCCTACACAAACACGCCGCAATGCACTATCGCAGTAGTTTTTGAAGTTGTCTACACTATTTTTTTAATGGAAATTGAAAAGGGAGTCTCCGTACATTTTTATTATTATTAGCGCGCGGCAACGGCAACCCTAGTTCATAAAAAGAAAATGACGATGAGAAGTGTCGATGAGAAACGACGATGAGAAATGATGATGAGAAGTCGGCGTCAGGAGATGGCGTAGGACCAGCCAGTCGGCCAGAGCAGCGCTGTCGTCGGAGATCGCGGAGGCGCAATCGGTCGGTACGAAATCCAGCAAGCGAAACCCCCTCCTCAAAAAAAAAAAAAAGAACTGTCGTTCCATATGCGGCTACAATGTATCTGCTCCCGATCCTGACTCTACCTCCCTCCAGGGGGCGATGGAGTCGTTCGTCTCGGCTCGCTCTCCTACTGACGACGACGAGCAGTTGGAAGCAGTGCCAGCCGTGCGCCCGAGTCGTCGTGACGCCGGGGCCGATATTGAGCGAGAACCATGTCGGATAAGCGGAGCGAACGAAAAAAAAAGAGTAATTGAGGAAGTAAGGGGCGGTGCAATAAAAGTGAAAGCGCCGTCGTAGAGAGCGTTGAGAGACGACTCCATAAACTTGGCATGCGACGTCGACAGTGCGCCGCCAGGAAGCGGTGCATTTGTGGGAGTAAAGCGAGGGGAGTAGAAAGGGTGTCTTATATTATACGGGGAGAAAATTGAGTTTTTTTTTTTTTTTAATCGCTGACAAGGCACTTGCGGGCACTGCCGGTGGTTGCAATAAGGCTGGACGTATGGCAGCTGTCGCGTTTATTTTGTCTAGCTTGGTCTCTAAATTAGCCGGTGAATGCCAAGGCCACCTCTCTACTGGTGAAGCTGGTTGGAGAAATACCACGGCGATAGTACGGAAGCTCTTACCACATCGTCATGTGTGGTCGTCTTTCTTTCGCTGTGCTGCTCAAACATAGGTCGGTAAGGTTACTTCAGCAGTAATAAAGTTACATTACACCTTATTTTCCCAAAGTATGTGCATGTAGCTGTACTATGTTAAAATTACATCTGGTCAAAACTAATGATGTCACACTACTGTAAATTTTGAAAAAGTAATCACTATAGTATGAGATTACTGTAAGAAATATCATCACTGAAGCCCTAATTTATAGACATGAATTATTTACCGCACGTTGACAGTTTGAAAACTTACCGGTTCTTGTTCAACATCCCAAAATTCCTACTTGCAACCGGGTTAACCTCTTTTTGTTATTCTTTCTTCATTTTTCGGCCAATTATTTATGCAATAAGGTAAGCGAACATGTATCAAATTTGAAGCATTTTTTTACAACAAGCATTTTGGCATCTATTTGCATATATATATTATATATATATATATATATATATATATATATATATATATATATATATATATATATACCAATCTATTTATCTAGCAGCTTTACGTCTGGGTGTTGTCGTAATCACCCCCTTCACCTGGCGTGAACCAAAATTAGTATGGTAGGGCAAGATTGGTTTGATGAATATGTCGCACTGGTCAAGACATGAATAATGTCACAATCCCGTCATGTACGTCATCAAACACTTTCACCCAGACAGTGGCACACACCCATGGGTGGGTATGAGCCACAGGTGACTGACACTTATTGTCTACCTGGGGACGGCGAGCACACACACGGGTAATTAATTTTAACGCGTGAGCGTAAAGAAAAGCTGACCTCGGCAGCGTTGAACCGAAGAATTAAAGAATAAATGTCAAGATCCCAGCAAGAATGGAACCCCATAATTCTGCATGGCAATCAAGTATTCTACCACAGAGCCATGCCAGGTCTCGGAAACTGCCTTTTCAAATAGACCCCAGTGTTCGTGTAACGTCAAATGTGGTTGTATATTTCGATGGGGGGGGGGGGCTATTCATTTTTATAAACATTACATCTGTACTTCTATGATATAGTCGTCACGCCGGGTTAACGTCAATTGTAGTTAGATGTCATCCGCTGAAGCTGATCTAGGTAGCAGTGTCCGGGGCTACCATCCTAGAGAGGACCAGCGCTTCATATGAGCTTATCGCTTTTTGTGTTGCTAATACTCATGTTCCTGTTCACATCGTTGCGCTAGTGCAAACAACTGCTTGTATAAACGTCTCCATCTGTTCAACGTTTATCTGTGCGTGCAGAATTTGTACATATATTTAGCGTCATTTTGTAATGGTTTGTTGCGCAAAATATTACAACATGGTCACCTTCCCTCGCATGCTTCGCATAATGTCGATGCCCAAGTTACGAGGAATCTACCAAATTCTTTTTTTAAAGAGTAATAATCACAAATGCACTGCGTATTGTTCTTGAAGTTACTTGAGGTAACTCGTTACATTAACAAATTACCAGCATATATTAATCTATCGCATAGCTCATTACTATTAGGTATAATTCTGTAACTAAATTACAATTGACGAACCTTTTCAATGAAAGCTGCTCTGTTGGCGCCATAACCCCTTCTGGACTGTTTTATATGTGCGTGACCTTGTAAAACTCAACCCGTACAAACCGACCTTGTAAAACCCGAGCATTCAATGAACACTACCTACACGAAAAGGATGTGGTGAGATCGTCGCCGTACTACAGCGCGACAGTTGCAACTGTCTTGCGGAAGTTACAACTTCCGCAACTCACTGCAACTGTCGTTGTAACGCGAAGAGGTTGCGCAACAACTTCCGCAAGACACTGGGGCGTATCGTATACACGACATGCGATATGAAAGTAGGACAGTAAAAAAAAATAATGGAAATATATAAATAGGTAAAAAGGTGAGCTTTGTCCTTTTGTGTGTGGGACAACTTTTTCTTACTGCTTCAGGAAGATATTTTTTTTTTACGTGGTCAGAAACCGTGTCCTATACTTCGCACTATGATATCTAACATAGGTAACTGTCTATTAAGCAGCGAGACAAAAACCGCTTTGTTACGCTTGTATAGTGGCTGTTGTGTGGCTAATTTTGTTCCTTAGTTTTCGAACGACAGTTGCGGAATCGCACATATAGGGTTCATTTTATAGACGAAGTTATTGAGAAAATTCAATAATTTTCGATGCTCATTATTGGCTCTAACTTGGGCGCGCTTCCAGCCGCACCAGCCGCAAACACTGTCAAGTCACCTTCGTCGTATCACCGCCGAAAAGAAATCAAATATCGCGACTTTTCAAAAAAAATAAAAAATAAAAAGTGTGCCAGCGTGTGGACATCAGCATCGTTTTTTTATGTGCCAACACCTGCCAGTAAAAAGCTGCAATTTCGTCCGGCCACTAAACGAGCGAGCAACGAACGCCTACATAAAAATTGGAACACCGAGACAGACGACAGTTTGTGGGAAACAAAATATTAAGTCCTCTCCACGAAAACTGAGACTGCACGCTTACGTACGACCACTTGTACGAACGGTGGTCATTGCGGCAGCATGAGCAAACCGTGACTTAAAACCCGACCTTACAACGGGGGTCTCAAAAACGTGGCTGCATTCGGCCCGCCAGACCCTTGGTTGCACCCCGCGGCTCGCACATAACTGTATTCGGCCAGATATAGTAAGTTCGTTCATGGGCCAAAGAAGCTTGACTGGTTTAAGGCATTGTGTCTGTGAAGCATCTCACGTGTTCACCTTAATTGTTGTGAACGCATGATATTCACAATAAAAATTTACTATAACCCACGAAACAAAAATTGTGTTTCAAAATTGTCGTCCCGATTTGAGTCGTTCTTCTGACTGGTATCATCAACATGTTGCGGAATCCTGGCGCCGGTTCTCCAGAAATTACCTTCGCATGAAATCTGGAAAAGTATTCTTTCAAATGGCAGCGTTTTGCTAGCAAATAGTACAATCCTCTCCTACTTCCTTCACGGCCCTTACCGTTGTGGGACTAAGTTGATTGGCTTGGGCCACTGGTTGAGATGAGCTTGAGACCCCTTACCTAGAATAATAGTCCAATTAAAAAAATAATTCATTGTATTTCCAAAAAAATGCAAGAGCTTGCTTGGGCTACATGCAGGAACGAGTGGAAAGATTTGGGGCGTTTCCGCAACAGGAAGACATCGACATTATTGTATGTGATAGGTGACGTTTTGCAGAACGTGTCAGCGCTGTGCTTTCATGGCGCGAAATTCAAAGTATGACCTTTTAGTCAGTCTTGAATATCTGAAATGCCGCTTACTTTTACGAGAAGGCAATTCGCTATTGGTAGGGTCCTAACATTACGGGTGGTGGTTTGTCTTTCCGTCCCCTTTAATGTCTTTACATTATATCAGACTTATTACACCACCGTTGAAAGACCACAAACAATGTCTCCTAAGTCTTCATTGGCTCTATCATCTGTTGTTCTCATTCTAACAAAGAAAATGAGCTCCTGATTCATTTACCCCTCAGTCGTGCTCTGTTGGAGTTGCAAACAGAACATTTCCGACGGCACTGTCAAAAATCATGGGCGGGTGCAGTGTTCCCTCATTAGGAGGAGGGTCAATTTTATCGTGGGCGGCCCCCTCCTGATGACCCTGTTGGTCGAGTTCAGATACCGACATGCCTCACAACGCAAGGAAGAAATAAAGATGAAGGGATGACGTCATTTCCATATGGCCTTTCTTCGGTCCCTAGCACGCCCGGGATTAAAAATGGGATGCTAGCAGGTATTGGAATGCAACACCTGGGCCCTTTCGGTAGTCTTCATCGTCAAGAACTTCTGTGGCCGTAAAATTGCTCTTTAAACAATGGCGGAGTAACATGATGTCCCTGGCATGGTGCCCCCCCCCCCCTACCCCGTCAGGCGGACGTGTATGTCCGAGAGGCCTAATGTGGATCTAATCACAGACTGTTGTCTTCTCGTTTATGTTTTTTGCATTTCGTCGTGGTCATCCACAAGAAAGTGACGGCCGAGGGCCTGAAACTAAACCAGTAACCTTGTCGCGCTCTGCAGTATAGCTCAATACCGTTAGGCCCGTAGACATTACGGTCTGGTAAGCGACAGGACCTCTCCCCCTCCCCCGCGCCCTGCCCTCACTGACAGTGTAGTCAGCAAAACCGTGTTCCTTGATAAGAAACAGTATCGCACATGGCACATTTCCCTCGACTACGCGATAGAGGCTCCGAAAGTTAAATCTCCCCACTGTATCTCCTGCAAGCTGCTTGGCTGTCACAGAAAGACGAGAGATCGCACGGAGGTGTCCTTTTGAAGCTCCCTCCCAGTACAGAGAGATACACGTTTAAAGAGATCAGCATTCTCGGAAGCGTGTCGAGATAAGAACTAGGCAAGGCAAGAGGATGTTGTGTGTGGTGGGGGAAGGGGGGTCGGCTGTTACAATTTATCCTAATCTATCTACTCCCGTCGTACACCCACGCTCGGGGAGCTACCCTTTCACAACGCCTCCGTTATCGAAGAGCATCCGTTTTCAAACGAGTTGCTTCATTTTTTTTCCTATTTCTCCTCTCTCACCCTTATCCAACGTTTTGTGTGTAGCTGTTCCTCGAGTGTCCCGCTATCTCCTTGCTCAGAAGCACTACAGAGGGGTGAGGGGGGTTGCTGTATGGCTGGGGCAAGCGAGCGAGTACGGCTGTGGGGGGCGAGCGTACTACGTCGAGCGGTGGCCGCCCCGCGTGGCATGGCCGAGATTAGATTATAAGCCCCCCGTGGCGGCACGCGCGTTTCCTTTCGCCTTATCGCTCCGCCAGGAGCCTCGCAGACACTAGGCCATGGTGTCGCAGCGAGGGCTCCATGTCGCCGCGCCGGGAGAACCGCGTATCCCGTGGGCCTCAGCCATCGCGGATGTGCGATAATATGTCGCGCGCGACGTGAAAATGACGGTCTTTATTACTATCAGCGCCAAATGAAGCCCGAACAGCAGCAAGCATATGCAGTGGTACCATGCGCGCTCTTCGGTTCGGCAGCACTGCACATATAGGCGCGACTCCTTCTGGCGATAACTGGACGGTGCTCACTATACCATCACGAATGCATTGCGCAGTTTAGGTTTCGTGATGCCGATAGTACGTCATAGCTTAAAACGCGGGAGTTTCTGAATATTCCAAGCCATTACGCACCCAACTCCACCTTGGTCCGTATTCGCAGAATATTTCCGCCAAATACGATGCGGGCCACATTATTAGCTAAGATGACTGACCACTTGGAAAACGCACTTTAAAAAGAATATTTACGAATTAGGCCAATTTTCTATCAAGCAAGAAGCATTAGACGCCTTATCAAGCCCGAAAAATGAACGTGGGCGTGTACACGAAGGCTACAAAAACTTATCAAATTACCATCGTCACCATACAACGTCATCCTAACGTGACATAAGATTATCTCTCATTACCTGACTATCTGATTAAATCATCATTACGTCCCTATGAGACGAGGTCTGGGGTGCGGCCTCAAGGCGTACCACCTGCCGGTAGTGCACTTTATCACCAGAGAGGGATTGGCCACTACCTCCCATGATTTCAGCAATTAACCCATGGCCCTCTCTCACCTGTGGCTGCGAAGCAACTGATGTCCAAGGGTGGTGGTAAGACTTCCGACGTAAAGGAGGGTGCTAAGAATCTCTGGGTCCGGACAGGGCGCCATTGGAATCTTAACTTGGCTGCGTTCAACGCTAGAACGTTATCTAGTGAGGCTAGTCTATATCTGCGCTATTCGAGAAATTGTATAAGTAGAGGGTGTGAAATTGGATGCAGTATAGCAGTCAGTGAAGTTAGGAGGACACGTCGGGTGCATAAAGCGGTGAACAACAGACATGTCCCATGCCACCGCAAATTAGTTGACCGAAAAGAACTAGATGTGGGGTTCCTTATACACAAAAATATCACTGGCAACATAGAGGAATACTAAAGCATCAGTGATAGTGCGGCAAGTATAAAAAAGGTTTAATAAAAGGGACAAGATGAAGGTGGTACAAGTCTACGCGCCTACATCGAACCATGATGATCATTTGGTTAAAAGCTTCTAGATGTAGAGTCAGCCATTATTAAAGTAAGGACACAGTATACTATTCTAATGGACGACTTTAATGCCAAAGTAGGCAAGAAAACAGGCCGGTGTGAAGTGGGGGAATAAGTCATCTACTCCAGAAATGCCAGAGGGAAGTTATTAGTAGAGTTAGTAGAGCGTAAGAACTGACTGATATTGAATAGCATCTTCAGAAAACAGGCTAACCATAAGCGGACGTGCCGAAGCCCTAACGACGAAACTAAAAATGAAATAGACTTCATTCTGTGTGCACACCCAGGCATACAGTATGTAGAACTAGTTTGTAAGGTCAGATGCAGTGTCCATAGAATAGTAAGAGCTCGTATTCACCTAAATTTAAAAAAAGAAAAGACAAAAACTGATACGAAAGAAGCCAATTAATGAACTGTCGGGGAGAGAGAAAATACAGGAATTCAGAGTTGCGCTTCAGAATCAATTCGAGGCACTAAACGAGATAACCGATGTTAGCGTTGAGACAATGAACGATAATCTTATTAGTTTCATCAAAGAACATGCAATGGAAGTCAGAGGTACAATCACTAGACAGGACAGTGGAGAACTATCTTAGAAGACGAAAAATCTCATTGAGATACGACAAACAATAAAACCATAAAATTCCACCGACAAAAGAGACCTAGTGAAGCCGTCGTAGTTAATCAATAGGCGCAAGGTAGCCGACATCAGAAGGTATAACATCGAGAAATTTGAGCAGACTGTCAAAAAAAAGTGGCAGAAGCCTAAAACCTGTGAGCGTAAACTTGTGCATAGGCGAAAATCGGATGTATGCATAAAGGACAAGGAAGCCAATGTCATAACCAATATCGATAATACAGATAAGGTGGCGGAGGAGTTCTACGCTATGCAGGCACCGAAGCAATTGCATGATCTTATGGCAAGAAGCAATAATAACCCACAGGTATTCGACATCCTACCAATAACGACAGGTGAACTAAGGAAAGCCCTAGAACGAATGCAGAAAAGGCAAAACCGCTGATGAGGACAAGGTAACAACGGACCAGCTGACATATGGCAGATAAATTGTGTTAGAAGAACTGGCCACGCACCTCATATACAAAGTGTCTCTTGATGGGAAGGGTGCCAAGAACGTGTAAGAACACCAACATACTTTTAATCCATAAAAAAGGAAACGTCAAGGACTTCACAAATTACACGCCGATCAGCTTACTGTCCGCTCTCTACAAACTATTTACAAAAATATTAGCTAATAGAATTAAGGCGACATTAGAGCTCAATCAACAAAAAGACCTAGCAGGATCTCGTACAGGCAACTCCACAATATACCGTAATAATACCATCCATCTGGTAATAGAGAAGTGCGTGGAATACAACCAACCCCTTTGCATAGTTTTCATACATTGTGAGAAGGCGACAAGCCCCAGTTGATACAGTCGACACATCAGCAGTAATGCAGGCCCTACGGAATCAGGGCATCGAAGAACCCCACATACACATACTGCAAGAAATATGCAGAGAATCCAAAGCCACGATAGTTCTCCATAAGGAAAGCGACGGAACCCCAGTAAGGAATAATGTAAGGCAGGGTGACGCAATCTCTCCAACGCTATTCACCGCATGTTACAGGAGGTCTTCAGGGTTCTCGATTCGGAGGAGTTAGGGATAAGAAGTAATTGAGAATATTTAGTAACCTGCGATTCGCTGATGACATTGCTTTGATAAGTAATTCAGGGGACGAATTACAGCTCATGATTACTGGACTAGACACGGAAAGCAGAAGAGTGGGTCTGAAAATTAATATGCGCCAAAATAAAGTAATGTGCAACAGTCTCGGCAGGAAACACCCCTTGACGATAGGTGGAGAGACGCTGGAAGTTGTAAAGGATTGTGTCTTCTTGAAACAGGTAGTAACCGCGGAGCCGAACCATGAGATTGAAATAACTAGAAGAATAAGGATGGTATGGATCATGTTCAGCAAGCATGTTCAAATCATGAATGGTAATCAGCCACTAACTCTAATGAGGAAGGTATATAAGAGCTGCATCTTACCGGTACATGCTTATGGAGCAGAAACCTGGAGGCTTACAAAAAGGGTTCAGCTTGAATTGTGGACGATGCAGCTAGCGATGAAAAGGAAAATGATAAGTGAAACCTTAAGAGACAAGAGAGCGGAATGGGTCAGGAAAGAAACCGGGGTTAAAGATATCATAGTTGAAATTAAGAAGAAGAAATGGACATGGGCCCGACACGTAGCACGTAGGCAGAATAACCACTTCATTAAGGGTAACTGACTGCATTCCCAGAGAAGGCAAATGCACGAAGGGGGACAGAAAGTTAGGTGGGCCGATGATATTTAAAAGTTCGCAGGTATTATGTGGCAGCAAAAAGAAAGACCGGTTTGATTGGCGGACCATCGGATAGGCCTGTGCCCTCCAGTTGGTGTAGTCAGGCTGATGATTACGTCACATGGCGTCACGCCTCACAGCTCGCATGATAACGCCACCACGTGGCATCCTCGCTTCGTCAGAGGGAAGTCAATGACGGTCGCAGTGCGAAACCGGGTGGTGTGCGAAAAGCGTCCAAAATTCGTCTTGGAGAAATAGTTCAATAGAGATGGTGATTAGAAGCAAAAAATAACTTTACACGCGAGTTCTGCTCTCCAGTCTTCGTCTCTCTTTCCCCATTTTACGTGATCATCACGTGATCATCACACTGATGATCATCATTGCCAACCTCGCGACTTCAAGAGAAAGATCTTCAAGTCGAGTCCCGTTGCAGGGTGGCTGCTTCTGTCATAGCCTGTTTAAAACAAGTGAATTCCTTTTTTCGACTCGTTAGACATGCATCGAGTTCCATTTCTTGCGGTCTTCTGAAACAGACAATACATCTGCGCCAATCAATGGCATCGTCACTGGTGTGTTGGAGAGGTTCGTCTCCCCTTCTTCCGCACTTTAAAAAAAAATTCAGTTTTGCCTATGTTTGCGTGAACACATGCAAACCACGAATGTATACGAAATTTGGCGGATACTCCCCTCCTTTCTCCACCAAATCCGCTCCACTTCCACCTTTTAAAAGATTTCTTTCGGCACCTCTGGCGTCATGGACGTCCGCAGGACATTGTCTTTGAGGTGAAGGAAAAGGGCAACCCCTGTTGTATTTCTGGGCGTTGGAGAAGCTGAGTGCTGGTTTATGTGTTGTTGGCCAGGGCTAGTGTAGATCGATGAGAACAAAGGTCCCTTTGCTCCCCCTCCGCCCCACACGCACTAACCCCATGCCTGACGTCAATGTTGCGGACCACTGAATTTCGAAGCGCGTTCGCCAGGTAGTCCGGTCCCTACGTGGGAGACGCCCGCTACGCGCTAAGCGTGTCCTGCAGGACTGAAATAAAGTGTTTTTCATTTCAATAATTCCGGATCAACATCTACATTTTGTCGTTTTGAAACAACCGCAAGTACACGGCCGACGAGCACGAGCTAGAGGCTTCGCCATCTCTCGCCATCATCATAATCACCATCATCGACAGACTGTTGCGGGCGTACCTCCATTTTCCTTTCCCACGCAGTTAACCTCTTCACGTCGCGTTAGCGCGGAACATGGTCCTGGAACGGCGTCAAAAAGCTTGTGGCCCGGAAAAAGGCAATCCGGGTGCGTTGACCCGCCATTTCAGAGACCGCCCACTGCGCAAGGAACAAAAGGTAATAGTTACTTCGAAGGAACACGGCCGGCCGTCAGTCTACACTCTGCATAGCGCGCCTGGGCAGAAGGGGGTAAGAAGAGGCGGTCGATGTACGTGCGCAAACGCCGGGAACGGCAACATTGTGTATACCTGCGAGGTAGCCCAACGCAGTGATGGTGGTCCTACGGTACATTAAACAATGCCGGTCCACTGCACCCACGGTCGCACCACATCAACTCCCTCCGGTCTAGCCACGGCTACTCGCTTCTCGCGCTGAAAAAAAAAATAAAGTGTTCAAACAAAGACGCTTCGGACGATTGTCTAGTTTGAAACATATGCACCCCGTCACGGGTTCTATATTACCCTACGCTTGCTGTTGCTCTCAAGCATCGTATGTTCTCGCGTAGTAGACGCACTTTCTGCAGTTGACCATGCACGCTTGGGTAGAGTCGCGCACAGCATTGGCTTCGTTGGGATCCTTGGCTCTGTGCTTCGCTTGCTCTGAGTAAAGAGGTTCGTTTATTTAAAATACCCTCAAGGTACAAACGTATATTGAAGAGGGTAGAGAAAAAGTTAGTACAAGGTGTACTTGAAGTGGCTAGCTAGTACTTGAAGTGGCTAGCTCGGCTAGTGGTGTCTATGCTTACGTCATAACCGACATTATCTTTAGCGCTCACAGTCTCAGCGATATGACGCTGTTATGTTGAGCAGCTCTAGATTCTGGGTATTTGTATTAAGCTTTTCGTTTTTACCTTGCCATTCCCGAGTAATGCATGCCTTCGAACACGTGTCTCACTGAGCCGTATTCCCGCTCGCTCTAGAGAATGGAGCACCGTTAGTTCCTCTTCTTCTATATAGGAGCCACTATACATGAATGGTATAAATTCGAAACGGAGAGGCGAGCGACTTGGTACTGATCCATAACAACGTAAATGTAGCGCGAAAAAACACGGACAAGAAAGGGTACACCACGAGAACTTACGGTATAAATTCATTTAACCAGGCTCATCGCTGTTTTCGGCCAGAGCCAGGGCACTTCCGTGCTCAAGCACACGCCTACCGAGGACAAGGATAGGGGGCACCCTTTCGTGCCTGCAGCTACAGACGGCAACGCATCCACAGGTAGTTGAAAATCCTGCCGTCGAACGAGCACCGTACTCGGCTTCTTCTCAGAACCAGTGCAAAAAAAGGACCCCCTTCCTTCAGCCTTCCTTGGCCAGACCCATGACGTGGTACTTTCACATGCACAACAATGAGCCACTGGAAACAGAACGTGGCCTCTTCCGACGGCGCTGGTCCGCATCGACGGAATCGGTGAGCTCGCGGCTGTGGTGCGGACGGAAGCTCCAGCACGTTCTGCACAGCATCGGCCATATGCCCCAGTCGCCCTCCAGCCTTGGTCTGAGGCACCACTGCGTGGCATCGGCCGGAACGCGTTGCCTGTCGTTGTGCTTGGAATCATCATCATCATCACCATCATCATCATCATCATCATCATCAGCCTGGCTATGTCCACTGCAGGAGAAAGGCCTCTCCCATGTTCCGCCAGTTAACCCGGTACTGTGCTTGCTGCTGCCAATTTATACCCGCAAACTTCTTAATCTCGTCTGCCCACCTAACCTTCTGTCTCCCCCTATCCCGCTTCCCTTCTCTGCGAATCCAGTCAGTTACCCTTAATGACCAGCGGTTATCCTGTCTACGCGCTACATGCCCTGCCCATGTCCATTTCTTCTTCTTGATTTCAGCTATGATATCCTTAACCCCCGTTTGTTCCCTAATCCACTCTGCTCTCTTCTTGTCTCTTAAGGTTACACCTACCATTTTTCTTTCCGTTGCTCGCTGCGTCGTCCTCAATTTAAGCTGAACCCTCTTTGTAAGTCTCCAGGTTTCTGCTCCGTAGCTAAGTACCGGCAAGATACAGCTGTTATATACCTTCCTCTTGAGGGATAGCGGCAATCTACCTGTCATAATTTGAGAGTGCTTGGGATGCGCATACGTAAAACCGAAGCTGGGAACAAGTTACTTGTCGCCGTTCCAGTGTTCGGTGCCTTGGACGCAGACATGATGGTGGGAGCTGACTACCTCCTGTCTGGTAAGTTCGGCTTATCATTGACGGCGGCAAGGTAAAGCTCCGCTCTCTGACTCCGAGTGTTTTCTCGGCCTCAAGCTGCCCAATGAAAAAACTACATTCACATATGTCCAGCAGTGATACAAAACATCAGTGAGCAGCCGGAGGCGTATATACCAACTTCACTGCAGTGATTAACAAAAATTTTGTTGTTACGTCGTGATTACTTTGTAATGTATGCCTACGAAATGATGTTTCACTGAGCCGTATTCTCACTGGTGCTCGGGAATGGAGCACCGTTATTTTTCTTCCAGAAGCCACTACGCATTGATGCTATAAATTCATTCAACGCTGAAAACTAAATCACTTTCATAAGATGCATGCTATATTAGTTTGCAAAAAAAGGCATGGTACTTTCCTTGGCTTTTTTTGTCTTCCAGTTCTAATTATTTTCATTCTAACAAAACAAAACGAGCACCTTCAAAATTCTTTAATAAAGTATGTGGTTTTCAGGCTCATGTAGGTGAAGCCCCACGTCCAGGGCCCCACTGGTTATTGTAGCTTGTTGAGTCTGCCTCGTCAAGGGTCGCCAAGTGTCTTCCCAAGTCCAGTTCATAAGATTAATTTCATTAGAAAGAGGAGGCTTGAAGTAATATAAAATTGGACGGGATGTCTCTAAAGCCAACTTTTCGTCAAGATGACTCCTGTTCATTGAGTCGGCAACTTCTTTGAGGACAACCATAGTCCGCTTGTTTAAACGTTGACTGCAGCATCATTACCTGTGCAATAATTTTTCTGCATGGAGGAAAGTGATTTCGCTAACCCCAACAAACCAACCTCCTCTGACGCTGCCTCTCCTGACCAGCGCACAGTGCCTCTTTGGTGGGATAGTCCCACCCAGCGGACGCAACTGAACTTATCCGGCCATCAGTACTCGCCTCCCACGCGACCAAGACCTCTTTCTTCCTTAATTCTTCTGTACGACTGGTATTAAAAAAGTCCCATGACGTTCCCCCCCAACCTTTATTTCCCTCCCTTAACACACACACACACACACACACACACACACACACACACACACATATATATATATATATATATATATATATATATATATATATATATATATATATATATATATATATATATATATATATATATATATCCAAAGGCAAGCTTAAAGCTTGGCTGAAAAGTATGGTCCCTTTGACATCAAGACCTGCCTTTCCTCCGTGGTCTTATGCGTTGATGGAGCTGAAAACAGCGAATGTGGTTAGTGCACTTGAAATCGTGAAGTCTTCAGCAATCACTAGTCAACTCGCTCATTTTCAAGCGTTTGAGCATCTGTGCTTCTCTTACCTTCCACCTCTATCTTCATACAGTTCCATCAGCGCAGGGTAGCGAACCGAGCATGCTTCTGGTTAGCTTCTCCGTCTCTCCTTTCTTCTCTCTTTTCCTTTAAGTTTCCGACCCCTATTTGCCCACCTTTAGTTGTGTAGGGTAGCAAACCAGTTATTACTACCAGGTTAACCTTCCTGGCTTTTCCTTTTCGTTTATTTCTCCCTCTCTTTTCATTCTCGTATCAAACGCATTGCGTAAGAATTATGTATAGTTGGGCGAATTTGAGAACGCACGCGCAGTGTTATAGATGCAATGTATGACACTGTATATTCCATAAGTTCAGCAGAAACAACCAGCTGGTGGACCAGTTAGTACTATAGTTACTGGATTTGCTACCACAGGTATAGTTACTGTTTATGGCTCCCCGGGGAGCCATATAAGTATATTTAGCTGGTACATGTATTGATGTACACTAAGGGTCAGTCAACGTCGTTTAGGTGTAGTCCTTTGTCTTCTCTTATTTAGTGTTCACCTACTACTTATTCAGTTTGTCACAGGGTGGAGTCTGGGAGAAACTGATATTCTTGACAGTGCTGCGTGATTGACTCTGCTTCTTGTTCTGCTCAGTCCTGGCGTTTATTGTTATTTAGATGTGAAGCAGCTCTTTGATTAGCTTTTCTAACGCTGTCCCTTCGTCCGCACCATGCTCCCCTGGCCGCAGGTGTTGGGGCGTTGCCAAGTAGGTCATGCATTCCCTCGCAGTGTACGCGCGTTGACGTCACTCTTTCCCTAGCCTGTCGCAGCACGCCGCGTGTCATCTCGCTCGCTTCACCCTCTCCTCCGCTCGCAACGCTTGAGCGCACATCGAACGAGCAACAGTGCTGCGCGATTGGCTATGCTTCTTGTTCTGCTCAGTCCTGGCGTTTATTGTTTTTTTAGGGGCGAAGCTTTTTATAGCAGCCGTTGTAGTGTGTAACAAGTATTCTGACCTCCAAAGCGGTGCCGGTGAGAGATTTTTTCTGTGCGTTGTTGAACAATAAAAAACAGTGCTCAATGTACATGCCAATGGCTACTAAGGGGGAATGAGATACAGGAGCATTCGGCTTTTAGTTAACGCGCACACTGCGATCCTCATTAGCATCCATTGGCATGTACATTGAGCACTATCTGACAAGAAAGGGTTGCTACGTTATACTCGCTGGGTGAAACCTCCTTAGCTTTAGAAAGGTTTAGCGAGCGTTGAGCCGCAGTGCCATGAATACAATGAACTAGTATATACCATGAATGAACTCGAGGTGGTTAGAGGTGGGAAGTAGATACGAAGCGCAAGCCGTAAGAAAGTAAAAGCCGAATTCTCCTGTCTCTCATTTCCCATTAGCAGTCATTGGCATGTACATTGAGCACTATCTGACAGGAAAAGGTTGCTACGTTATACTCGCTGGGCATAACTTCCTTGGTTTTAGAAAGGTTTAGCGAGCGTTGGGGCCACAGCGCCATGAATACAGTGAACTATTATATACCATGAACTCGAGGTGGTTAAATGTGGGTAGTAGACCCAAAGCGCAAGCCGTAAGAAAGTGTGTGTTTGCCACTTCTCATTTAGTCTTTGGAATGTCCGCTGGATGGCGGTGTTATTCTATATGGGGAATATATGATGAAAAGATGCGAGATGGTGGTACTTGGAGTGTTGAATAGATGGACGAACGGACACACAGACAGATGCATGGATGGACGCATGAACGGACGCAGGGGCAGATACAAGGACGAACGCAGGGACGGACGCACGAACAGACGCACGCACGGACGGGCGGATGGACGCATGGACGGTCACACAGACGGACGCATGGACGGACGGAAGCAAGAACGAATGGACGGACGAATGCTTCGCCCCACTCTCCATCATTCACTCAGTGGATATGCTGCCATTTTTTTAGATGCGAAGCAGCTCTTTGGCTAGCCTGCGAAACGCTGTGTCTCCGTCCCCACCATGCTCCCCTAGCCGCAGGTGTTGGGGTGGTGCCAAGTAGGTCACGCGTTCCCTCGCAGTGTACGCGCGTTGACGTCTCTTTCTCCCTAGCCTGTCACCATTCGCCGTGTGTCATGGTTCTCGCTTCACCCTCTCAGCCACTCACAACGTTCAAGCTCATACGAGCGAGCAGTCTTTCTGTGATGAAACTTACAGGAAACCCAACCCACCTTCCGCGTCTTCCCGTTTCAAACAAACGTTCACGCGACTACCCGCTACACTGATATGCGCTTCAAACCGTTCTTCCAGCACCCACGTCCACGCCCGTTTCAACCATGTAAACGCCATGCACACCACCGCTGCTTCGCATTTGATCAGGGTTTCCTTCGGAGAAATTCATTCATTCATTCATTGACAAAACTTTATTAGTGTCCTGAAGCCCAGTCTTTTCAAAGTGAGGCGGGCCGCGTTCACGTCGGTAGTCAGGCTGCCCCGCCGTGGTGGTCTAGTGCCTGAAATACTGGGCTACTGACCCGCAGTTTGCGGGATCGAACCCCGGCTGCGGCGGCTGCATTTTCGATGGAGGCGAGAATGCTGTAGGCCCGTTTTCTCAGATTTGGATGCATGTTAAGAAACACCAGGCGGTCGGAATTTCCGGAGCATTCCACTACGTCGTCTCTCATAACCATATAATAGTTTTGGGACGTTAAACTTATTATATCACCATTACCATCAGGTCGAGCCTTATGGCGTCATCATGGACCTTCTGGACTGCCCGCAGCTGATCTTGATAAGACGCGCTTTGCCCCATCTTCTGCCAGTCAAGCCATTGTTCTTTGGGGTCGGCGAGAGTCGCGGGAGAGCCCGCTACGTTTACTGCAAACCGGAACTAATCCCTCTCCGTATTTTCTAAATAAAATTTATTCTAACATCGAAATTCGAGAGAAGTCTGGCGCGTGTGATGGCAACATCGGAATCAGACACATGCTGGCAAGCTGTCTCTTCGGCGAGATGGTCCATAATTTTTTGTATGTGATTGCAACTTTGTCATCTCTTGAGTAGTATTGGAAATCGGGCAGCGAGTAGGTAACGATTCATTTTTAAAGGTAAACAGCGCGAAAAACGAAGACGGAGACGTAGGAAGACACAGGACAGCGCTAGTCCGGTGTCTTACTACTTCTCCGTCTTCGTTTTTCGCGCTGTTTACCTTTGAAAATGTCATCTCTTGTATATCTGTGGAATAACACCGTTTGCATGACGTGCCCGATGAATTACCATTATGAGGAACGTGCTACAGCGCAGTGATCAATCGGGAATTCTGCATTACAGCCATAGTTGCATAATATTTATGAAAGCCATGGATGGCTTGAGCACGAGTTTGTTTATTTCCCTAAGTTTCACAGCAAGACGCTGAGGCGGGGAATAAGATCTACGATAGAACAGCTGGACAAGAGGTTCACTGTGGCAAAAAGATGGCGAAAGCAAAGTACGTGTCAAAACAATGTAAACCGATCAATAATAAACATGGCATACGTCAAAACAAAAAAATGGCAGCGTATCCACGGGGTGGATGATGGAGAGTGGGGCGAAGCATCCGTCCGTGTATTCGTTCTTGCTTCCGTCCGTCCGTGCGTCCATCCATGCGTCCACCCATGTGCTCGTCCATGCATCCACCCTGCGTCCGCCCATGCGTCCATCCATTCGTGCAGCCATCCATGCGTCCATCCATGCATCTGTCTGTGTGTCCATTCGTCCATTTAGTCAACACTCCAAGTACAACAATCTCGCATCTTTTCATTATATATTCCGCATATAGAAGCACCGCCATCCAGCAGACATTCCAAGGACTAAACGAGAGGTGGCACACGCACACTTTCTTACGGCTTGGGCTTCGTGTCTACTTCCCACCTTTAACCACCTCGAGTTCATGGTATATACTAGTTCACTGTATTCATGGCACTGCGGCCCAACGCTCGCTAAACCTTTCTGAAACAAAAGAGGTTACGTCCAGCAAGTATAACGTAGCAACCTTTTCTTGTCAGATACTGCTCAAAGTACATGCCAAGGGCTGCTAATGGGGAATGAGAGACAGAAGAATTTGGCTTTTAGTTAACGCGAACGCTGCGATTTTTTATTGTTCAACAACACACAGGAGAAATCTCTCACCGGCACCCCCTTGGAGGTCAAAGCGTAGACATGTTACGTACTACGAGGGACGAACGAGTGCCGCTTTGAGGAGCTTCGCCCCTAAAATATTAACCAGAAGCGGAAATATCATGACTGACATATTTAACAAAAAATATTTAAAATCGAAGTATGCGAAAGTTGTGCACATGTTTTCGTAACTGATAAAAAAAATTATTTAGTACATTCGACTGACAATAATCCAATGCTTGAAGACCATTGTATGCGGCCGTGGAACGTACAAGTGTTCAGAGCCACGGATAAAGAAAACAATAATAAGAACATGTTGAAACTACTACACGAGCATGTTGGGGGACGTCTGCGTCGTCGTGAGGTATAGTTCTCACGAACCAGTGAGCATTTTCAAAATGTCGCTGTTGTTGCAGATATCAAAGCGGTAGCAACACTACGCCTTCTTTCTTGCGCAGGATTTTGTCGAGACAGTATTGTCCTCCCCACGTTTCCTTCTTACCACCCAGAAAGCCATGGATGTTTCGACCACGAAATCGCACTTTTGAGGCGACGCTCAGGCGCAAATAAAAGAGAATAAGTTATAACTGGTGGTTTCTCATCGCGAAGTGCGAGGTCTTTCGATGAGTAATGATCTCAAAACACGCCACGCTAGGTTACTGGGACATGTTCCGTTTCTTTCGGCCACCGCCCACCAGCCACACAACTGCACGCACTGTATCCATTGGTTAAAATGTGGTACAGGCTTAAAAAAGTCGTTTTTCTTTTGTGTGTGTGTGTGTGAAGACGGGGAAATGATCGCGTAAATAAACACCTTCCAGCCCCAGCCGAACGCCGCTGTCGGGTACTGGAAGGGGGTTATTTTACTAGGAAAGATAATCCGGACGTTCCTAAACCAAGAACCCACGCTGCAGGGGCGAGTCCGCACTGCCTCAGCGGAAGCTAAGCCTAAACATTAAAAAAAAGCGCGCCAAAAGAAACGAGGCGAGGGAGAAGAAAAAAAAGCGCGGGAAGAAAGAACGCCGTCGACGGCGGCGGCTCGGTTGCCGGGGCAACCGACGGCTATTTGGCGCCAAAAAGTGCAGCCGCATCGGTGGCTCCGCCGCGGCGGCTCCAGACGATGACCCTCCTACCCAGACGGGACGACTTCGGCGCCGTCGCGTGACGTAACTGAAGACGTCACTTTGCGACGTGTCGTCACATCCGCTTCGTAAATGCTTTCGCGCGGGCTGCGTTGGTGGCATGGCTGGCGGCGTTTCCCAGTGCGCTTCTGCATGAGGTCGCAGTCGTCGGGCGGCGGCGTCTGCTCTTGCGAACTGGAAGGAAAGAAAAGAAAGCCGCGGAGTACCGGAGCCAAAACTCCATCCACAGCGTCGACTGCTGGCGTTTCTATATTTGCTGCTAGCGTGCCGACAGCGCAGTTTTCGCTCCGTCACAGACACTTTCTTGGGGAACCGGGGCTGCGTTTGGACTCGAAGATCCCTCACTTACACTCAACGTTCTTTTTTTTTTTTTTAGCTCAGCGTTGCGTCCTTCCGTGACGCGAGAGGAAGGCATTTCGGCGTCGGCTGGCGCTCGTCTCGGGTGACTAAAGTGGCCAGGCAAGTCTGGCCTTCCGGAACCCGGGCTCCCGTCACACCCTCGCTTTACTACTCACTGTGAAACGCGTGGAATCCTCCGGTTTGCATTCCTTCGTCTCCCTCTTTCTTTTTTTCGCTGACATTGACTTTTTTTTTCTTTATCGCGGCATGAAATCGATTGTCCTTCGTGCCAGCTCGCAAGTGGGACGTTAACGGAGTTGGGTTTCGTTGGCTCTGGTTTCAGCGCGCCGCTACCCCCTCTGTTTAATCCTGTTATGTAGAAGGCGTAGGCCCTTGCCAAGGCATCCTAAGTTGGTTTGCGGAAATGGAATGCGAGGGTGTGATTGACGGTAGGAGGGGCTTGTTTCCGCCTTCGCAATTTTTCCGCATTCGCTTATTTCGGTTTGCGCCTTCCTAAGCAGAATACAAAAAAAAATAATTGGTGTATCTGCGCTTGGGCAATAAACAGCGCTGTGAAAATTTTCATTTATTCTTTCGCAAAGTGCTCACTTACGGCTAAAACATTTCTTTCTATGAGTCCATATGAATAGCCAATATGAATTCCGCCACCCCCGATAACGCCGCAAGTAACTAACTACAATGGCTATTTTCGCAAACGAAATTTGCCTACCAGATGTGTGAAGTGGTGACGTCATCACGCTAAAAGATTGTAATGTAAGAGAAAGACATTGCGATGTCTCAGCATTCGCTTCCACCCGATATTCCGTGCTGACTGTAACCTCAAGATTAAGGTTATAAGAACACGATCTTGAGCATGTTGGTAAGGGTCGTCTAAAGTACTAGGCTGCGGACCCGCAAGTCGCGGGATGGAATCCCGGTTGCGGCGGCGGCATTTTCGATGGAGGCGAAAATGCTGTAGGCCCGTGTGCTCAGATTTGGGTGCACGTTGAAGAAATCCAGGTAGTCGAAATTTCCGGAGCCCTTCACTGCGGCTACTTTAGTAATCATATGGTGGTTTTGGGACGTTAAACCACACATATCAATCAATCAATCAATCAATCAATCAAGGACCATAGGCATGTGCAGAGTTCCCCTTCAGGGAGGGAGGAGGTTACTCGCACCACCCCCCACTCCCTATTAGTCTTGGTTTGGGACTGGCTTTGCGCTCCCCTCTCTTAGGTCACGTAATATCTACAGGCTTAAAGTGCGCGAATGACAGGCAGGGATCGACTAATTCATGCGCACGGCTTGACATCCCAAAAAATCCACACTATGCGGTGTGATCCCGGTTCGATATTGACCCCCTGCGGTTGAACAATGTGCACCTAAACTTAAAACTAACACCACCTTTAACATTTTTTCCTGTCATGCGTCACTACATGAGGGAACTTTTTTTTTCCCGCGACCAAGGAACTGAAGTTATTTGCAACATTAGTGTGCTCATAGAGGTGCGCACAGTGTTCCCAATTTGGGCGGGAGGAGGTTTGATCGCAAAGCCTTCCCCTGCCCCCCCCCCCCCTGCCCAGGACCGCCTGCGTCAAGGTGGATGAAAAACACATTAAAGCCACTTCGCATTAGTAGGGCCAAGCCGGAAAAGACGTGCAGCTGGGTAGCCTACATCGTTTCTCTTTAGTTTCCTCTTTCATGCATCTTCTTTTTCTCTATTTCCCTGTGATTTTATCCCTGTTTTTCCTTCTTTTCTCTCACTCATTATGTCTCGCTTGCTTCCTCCTTTTTTTTTCTATTACTGCGCGGTCTCTCTTCGTTGCGCCAAGCAAGGACAGCATACGACCGCCCAAGCTTCTAAAGTGCTTTCCGCTTAGCATCATCATCAAGGCGATCGAACAAGATTACCGTGAGCGCCCAATCGATATGCTACAGATGACTTTGCTATGCCTGATTTTTCCAGAGTGACGCCAAGTGATGACGGCAGCGTACGACAGACCGGAGCCTGCGAAGTGCAGCGCACTTTAAAAACCAAGGCAGTTTTGCACTGGAGTGCTCAGCTCGTGGAGCAAGTGCGGAGTTGGGCAGCCTTCTTTGTTTCTCATCTCATTTCTGTTACGTTTCTCCCCCTCTGTCTGTCACCCTCGTACTCTATTTCAGACTCTATTCAGTTTTTTTTCTCTTCCTTTCTCATCGTTTCTATTTTTCCCTCTCTTTTTCTTTCTTTCCCTCTATTTTTCTTTCTTTTCCTCTCTTTCTATTTCTTGCTTTTCTCCTCTTCCTTCAATTTTCACGCATTCTTATACACGACCCCTAACGTACAGGCTACAGAACCCCACATAATTACTCGAATAACAAAAAAAAATGAAGGCTTCTTCTCACTGGCTCGACCGCACGTAATATGTTTTAGTTTATATGTTATTAGTAATATGTGTCCTTTTGCCTACGTTATCACCATCTCGTGCGAATGTCATTGCCAAGGCGCTCTAAGAATAAAAGGCGGAAGACACGTGTTAAAGTCATCATCAAGGCAATCGATGTACAAGATGTGGAAGATATGCGTCAATATCATCGTCAATGCGCTTCAAAAAAAAAGAGGTGGAAGACTCGGGTTAATGCCATCATTAAGGCACTCGAAGAACAAGAGGTGGGAGAACTGCGTTAATATCATCATCAACGCTCTTTAAGAAGAAAAGGAAGAAGACTTCTCTTTGGCGTGGGCGCACGCTCAGCTGCTTATGTTACATGAAGATTTGCCTGCGTAACACCAAGAGACGACAATGGCATAGGATCTCAGCATGAGACAGCCCGGCCCGCTAAAGGTTTCCACACTTACATTTAAATTAAAGGATGACCTTCTGATAATTGAGCCGGAAATATCGCTTAATGACTTCTCGTCACCTCTCGGCATGCATGTGCATGGTGATCTTTTGAATCAGCAGAACAACCCAAAAAGGGACACTGACTTGGACTACAAGGGCGCTGTCTTGCACCTGAGCCGTTCATCGCACTGATGAGAATTTTGTACGCAGAGAACCATGGTTGCTTTGTCAAACATATATCATGCTTCACAGTACAGAAGTAGAATTCATGAGTCACCAGCAACTTGTCCTAAATGCACCCTGCTTTCCTATCGTTCACCACGTATGCGTTAGCGTTTCGACTCCACGGCGTCGACAGCAGCGGAACTAGCTGCTTTGCGCGCTGCACTTTGTGTGGTCAATCGGGTACCACCGCAACAATGGTCGATTTTCAGCTACTCAAAGGCTGCCCTACAACCTGTGCTCTCAGCACTGCGTCGCGGGCCGTACGAACAGCTTGTTTTCGAAATTCGATGCCCTCTCCACTCTTCACACGAGAAAGGGCACCTTGTGACGTTTCAGTGGCTGCCAAGTCACTGCATCGTTATAGGGAACGAACATGCCGATACTACCGCACTTGAAGGTACACGAGAAGAAGCCATACCACTTTCGCGGACCGATGCTGCCAGTAATCTTCGACGGCTTGCGCAGGAAATTGCGCTTTCACTATGGTGTCCACCAAGCAACCAGACCACCCTGACGAATCTTCAACACCACCTGTCCTCTTTGATGGTTCTCCGTGTGCCCACTGGGAACGACCGAAGAGAAGCCACCCTTCTTCATCACTTATGGCTAGAGGTGGCATTTACACAATCTTAGTCATTTATCATAGGAATGGCCGACAACGCTCTCTGCGATGCCTGTCGTTGCGAGGAGACGCTACACCACATCCTGTGCGACTTTCCGTTGTATGACATCCAGAGACAGTCACTGGCGTTTGTTCTTGCGCGCATTGACAACAGCAGAATCTCTGTGGACAATTTTCATTCATGTGCGCGAGAGAAGACATTACAACAGAAGGCGACAAAAGCACTGTTGAAATTCCTACGCGACACGGACTCGAATAAGCGGCTGTAACAGCAATGTCACACACCACGAAAGACAAGACTGGACTATGACTGAGTGTGTGCGGGTGTGGAGCTTAATGTGCTGTGTTTATCTCTCTTACCTCTCTCCTCTCAATTTTTTCATCTTCCCATCTCCCTCCCATGCGCAGGGTAGCAAACCGGCTGCCTATATACTGGTTAATCATATGGTGGTTTTTGGACGTTAAACCACTTATATCAATCAATCTATAGACTGGTCAACCTCCCTGCCGTTCTTTTCCTCCTATTTTCCTTCTCCCTCTACAATTTCTTGTAAATGTACCGAAGCGTTCAGCCGTGAGTCAGCGTCTGCATTGTCCGAATGTCTGGGCCCTTGTTTGCTTCGCGCTGTCAAAGATCCTAACGCATACCACCTCGCTCTACTTGCCGTAGCCTTATCAACCACCGGTCAGTACATACCGTATATACAATGACCGTATGCATATATGCATACCCCATAACATACCCAGGTCGTATCGATTTCCTGCCACACGAATATACCACGACCATCTGCTTGCATACTTGCCGCGGCCGTATCGATTCCATGCCGTCTTCCCGGAGAACGGCTTCGGTTCCGACGCTTTCTGCCAAATGAAGCCGTCGCCGCGTCACACTTACGTCTTTGCCTTTTTTGCTTAGACGGCAGGGAAGCTAAATTTAACTGCACAGCTCAGCCGCGGCGGGGCGCTGAGGTACTGAGCGCTGCCGTCAGCTCGGAAATAGCCGAGCCACCCCAGGGTGTGCTTCCTTTCCGGCAGCACTGGAGACAAGAGCCCCGCCGCGCTCTTTGATCAGGAACCGCGGGCTCAGGTAGAAGGACTCGTGGCCCGCTCCGATGGCTACTTTCGTGAAGCGCTCTTTATGGGCTGGGTTCGCTGGTGACCTGTGACCATTGGCATAGCCAGGTCGAGACAGTGTATTCAAACAACACCGATATTTTTTTCCGTGTGTATATAATATAGAAACGCGCATAAACACGCACGCAAAAACACATACATAATGGGTGGTTAATCCTAATTCCCAAAAAGTGTTTCTCGCTTCTCTCCTGCACTCTGCGGCCTTTCTTGGGTCGCTTGATTTTCCGTCAAACTGAACTTACCGTCCTGTACGGAGATCTCAATGCACGTCGTGATAATTTCGCAGTCATGCTTTCCGTACTTCTAGATTGATTGGATTCTGGGCCATTACTCACCAACAATACAGGGACCGATGGTGTTTTGGCCACCCCGCCGCGGTGGTCTAGTGGCTAAGGTACTCGGCTGCTGACCCGCAGGTCGCGGGTTCGAATCCCGACTGCGGCGGCCTGCATTTTCGATGGAGGCGGAAATGTTGTAGGCCCGTGTGCTCAGATTTGGGCGCACGTTAAAGAACCCTAGGTGGTCGAAATTTCCGCAGCCCTCCACTACGGCGTCTCTCATAATCATATGGTGGTTTTGGGACGTTAAACCCCACATATCAATCAAATCATGGTAGTTTGGCTGTGACTGCCTGGTGGTCAACAAGGCATGGACACCATTGTGTGCGTGCGTGTGTGCATACATACATACATACATACATACGCACATGCATACATACATACGCACATACATACATACATACATACATACATACATACAAACATACATACATACATACATACATACATACATACATACATACATACATACATACATACATACATACATACATACATACATACATACATACATACATACATACATGCATACATGCATGCATACATACATACATACATACATACATACATACATACATACGTTCAAACATCCTATTATTGTGGCTTAGCGCACCTGTATGTACATGCGCGCGTGCCAACATACGCACGAACACGCATAAATAATGCTTGAATCTCTGCCCCCTGCCCCCTCACCCTGAAAAATTATCTAGCTACACCACCGTGGCTCCGATTACTTAGGCCAACCCGCTGCCAGCTCTTCTTCGATGACAGCGTCTACCGTTGCACACAAAAAAGGGGCAACATCACACACGACGCGAACGAATACCGCTCGAGTCGAGAATCGCCGCCGGGCCGTGCACCGTTCCGCACCGAAACTTCTACTGCACAGGAACCGAATGTCCGGGACCGGCCACGGCTGGCGCGTGCACACTGACAGCCGTCAAATTGTGGGCCGTCGCACCTGGGCTCATTTAGCAGAACGACGCTGCAATTGAGAGATCTGCGAAGGGGGTCAACGACACAAACGCCTGCGCCATTACGGTAAGGGTTCAGTTTCAGCCGTTGACAACCAACACCGAGCGAGCGTTGCGCTGTGCTCCGTGGGAGGTCCCTATAGATAAGGTCATTCAAACGAGAAAAGCACGTCCGTTTGCGTCTCCCTTGGCGAGCGTGTACGTAAAACTCTGAATAATAACCCCTACTGAAACGTTCCGTATGCGAGTCCAATAATTCCACATGTTTCCATAAAGAATACTTATGTTTCCTATATATTTTCCATATATTTCCATATTTCCGTAAGATTCTTACGGAAGCATACGGAATTATTGGACATCGCATACGGAACGTTTCAGTAGTGAATAATAATACCAATAATAATAATAATAATAATAATAATAATAATAATAATAATAATAATAATATTAATAATAATAATAATAATAATAATAATAGTTCAGTAACCCTGCAGCGGCAGCACTGATGAGGATGAAACCCCCAAACCACTGCTTGCTCCTGGTATTAGACGATGCGGAAGCATTGAATACTGCTATGGACCCGCCAAAGCCAAATGGAGGCTCGAGTGGTCGAGCCTGGCAAGCAGAAAACAAGACCGACTGCGTTACATGACTGTAGTTAACTCCACGATAAAATATTATAGGACAAAATGACGTCCGCATTAGATGCACAACTGAGAAGACAAGCCAGATGAATTTCTCTTCGTCTGTGTCTGTCTGCAGGCGTCTCCTGTCTTCGCATAAGTCGCGCTGGGCCTTTCTTCGGGAATGAACAAACTACCCCAAACGAAGGCACAATTTGCCTCCGACTGATTTTAGAAGAGTGCTTAAGAGATGCTTCGAGGCAAGTTTTGTAGTATTACTACATTTGCGTATTTCCTGTGAAACAAAGGAAGAAGCACTGCATCGGCCACGGAAGCCGTGTTTATGGGCAAACAAGGGTTGAGGAGTAGCGGGCTATAGAAACCCGCTTTCCAGGCCGACTTGTCCTCCTTCTTCTCATTAAACACCTTCTTCCTGTAAGGGTTGCGTCGCTGCGGCGTCATCAAGGGAGTCTCGTGAGTGAATGGCTGATAAATTTAACAGCGCGCGCTTCGCACTTTGTTCCGGCGGTCGCGAAGTTCAGTGACCCTGCAGTGGTAGCGCTGGTGAGGACGAACCCCACAAACCACTGCTTGCTCCTTGTGTTAGACGATGCGGAAGAAAGCATCCACGAGGGAAGACAATGGTATCAGGACTGAGAGATTACGCAACGCGAACCAGCGACCTCCATGCGGCTGACTTCCTTTTGATTCTAAAAAAAAAGATGTTAGGACACATTAGAGCAGGCGATGTTTGATTAGGTTAGGTCAGGTTAGGTTAGCTAATTGTTGGTTGGATAAGGTTGGTGTGGGTAAGGTTATATGGGGTGGGTTATGCTGGTTCGGCTTATATCGGGTCAGGTCAGGTCGAGTTGGGTTGGGCTGATTTGGGTTAGGTATATAAGAGAGAGGTCTAGGTTAGGTACAGTCAGGGTAGATTAGGTGGGATTGTTTGGGTCAAGTCGGCTTACGTTAGGTGGGATTGGGTTAGATTCAGTTGGATTAGGTCGTGTCTTATCAAGTTAGGTTGGGTTGTGTGACATTGGGTTACGTGGGGCCAGATTAGCCTTGGTTGGGTTAGGCCAGATTGAGGTGGGTTCGATTGGGTTAGGTTAGGAGATGTTTCGTGCTGACACTGTGAAGTTCATCGAGGCGAAAGCTTTGCATTCCTCGTCCAGCAGTAAAGGTGACTGTCATCGTCGACGACGCGAGTTGTACCGAAAATGGGATGACGTCATACGAGATTCTTAGATGAGACATACGAGATGTGAAGACTTGTCGTCATAATGACGTATGACAACGCGTGAGGTACGAAACGCTTGAGGCTAGGGAAGAAGTGAGGGATCAGCACTATTGACAGAGAGGAAGAAGAAGGCTTTTGCCTTCGAGTAATTTTAGACGAATTTATTGGGGACATTGAGAGTTCTTTGCGTACGAGATATTTCAACACGCAGACCTTCAGTACATCATTTCACCTGTAAGGACGCATAATTTTATATTGCTGATATCCTACTCCACGGGCACCATATTGCCTTCGCTGAGCTGCACAGAATCGCAAATACGAAACTTATGTTACGGTCGACTCACCAGAAGACAGCTAAGGCAGATTTCAACGCGCCTGGTGTTTTGACGACAGACTCGAAAGCTAATATCTATGAGCTATCGTCGAGCTTTCGCGTACATCGCGAACGTTAGGACCGCGAGGCCTCTGAAGTAATCTCAATCGATCACGCGCTTCGTGGTGTCAGCATTTGCGCTTCTTTATCGCAGGCTTCAATCTCGATCAGCGGTGATTAGAGGGGCACACGCGACGTTATTATGTGACTTCCCGAAGTCCGCTCACTGCGAAAGGTACAAACGACGATGGGCTATGTATATATATCTGTGTAACGTCGAGAAGATAGAGTGTTGGCCAGGTGCCTGGAGAACGCTTCTCTGCCCTAAATAGGCGTGCGAAGGGTTGCCCATCAGGGGGCCGAGGGGAGGAGGGGGGGGGGGGGGTCTTTCACTGTTTCCGTTGATAGAGTTATAAAGCAAACATGAATCACAATGAAAGTAAGAATGGCAGTGCAGTGATGACGTGCGGCTCGCAACGCCTGTCCTTCGGTCCCGCTCTTTCCAGGGGTAAGAATGTCAACTAAACAGCTCTTGTAATGCAAAGTAAAAAGCATAGGGGGCGCAGAGCTCTCCTTCAACGGAAAGAGCGAAGGCCCATCGCAGTGCCCGCTACGAACGCCAATACTGTCGTACACAACGCAGAGCTGAGGTGCAAACCTCCACGAGTACCCGGAGGGTTTCAGCCTTTTTCAATCCGCATTTAGAATGGTGCAGCTACGGGAGCGGCCCTGTCATTATCTCGCTCAAGGGTTTTCGAGCACGGCGCTTATTTTGGGCAAGAGCAGCGAGCGTAAGGAATCACGTGCGGGTTCAAACGGGAAAGGTCGGTTTTGAAAGAGGGTGAGAGAGAAAGTGGAAGAGAGACGTACAGTATCAAAAGGCGATGTCGGAATTACACAACGCAGCACCTATGCCTTTTTCTCTTCCTCGGTTGAGATGCAGTGAAAGAAGAAAAGGCGCTTTCCGTTCTGGAAGCCGCAGCGCTGACTCTGCATCTTCGCTCGGTTTGCGCAGAGGGCCGCCAGCCGTACGGCTCGTGATGAAACCTCCGCGCGTTGTACGCCCGTGGTGGATCCGAGAACTGTTGCGGCTCGATGTTGAAGTTCCGGGCAGTGGTGTGAACAGTGGTCGCTTACGACTTAATGAATGCTATCTCCGCCCGCAAAGAGCGGCGTCTTCAATTAGCTGTGTAGGGAGCCACTAAAGTTGATTTCCTTTCGAGCCGTAGGTAGGTTGGGCGTGCTGATGTAAATACACAGCGTACTCGTCCCTGTCTGAAATGTTATCTTCGAATGAGCGGTAATGTCAGTTTTTTTTAGGTAATTTGCCAGGACGTTCAAGTTTTCGTCTTAAAACCAGCGACACAAATCTGTGTCTGTATGGGTATTCTTACTATCTTTGTGTTTCGAGTGATTGAGGGTGTACAATTGTGATGACGGATGGTTGCGGCCTATCGCTCTGTCTTTTACTAAAACAATTTGGTATGGTATGCTAGCTGTCCAAAAGTATATAGAGTTCTGCGAACTTTCAATCGTTGAATATATCATTCTAAACACACGTCTGTGCAGATTCAGTTTGGGTGAGCCACTGACGGTTTTAGGGGGAGCTTGTATTTGTTTGGTTGTGGACTATGGACGACCATAACAGCTGCAGAAGCCTAATACTGCAGATATGGTTGATCATAACGGCGCGCATGGTTCCGACTCGTCCTCTCAAACCACCTCGCAGTTTACTGAGCAATAGCTTATATCGCACGTCTAGACGAAGATTGCGTAGAACACTGTTCCATAGACCACAAAAGAATGTTGCATTTTATTTATCAGCTTCATTCGAACAACTCTGGTGAAGGACCTGGTACATGTCACCGTTCGCAGTTTGGGTCCTGTCTTTCACAGTGCTCATGACTCTAATATCTATTTGTGCTTTCATTGTATGTATGTATGTATGTATGTATGTATGTATGTATGTATGTATGTATGTATGTATGTATGTATGTATGTATGTATGTATGTATGTATGTATGTGTGAGGGATAAGGTTCGGGTAATCACGGCAACTTAAATAATCGTTGTCGAGACTAACGAAGACATTTGCAACTTGAGTTATAAGGCTTTAATGCCACACACAAAAAAAAACGATAATGAAGCTTGGCGTGTTACATGGCAACAGCGAAGAACTGCCTTAGGTACGAGCACGACGTACGTTCTCGAAAGACAAGGTCTGACGCTTAGCGTAGTCCCCCACTGCACTACACAAGGTTTGAAACACTTCACCGTGTGACGTCGAAGGCAGATGAGTCGATGCGTTGCGTTGCGTCTTACGCCGACATCAGCGATGACTCAGGCATGGTCGGAGCGGAGCGTGAGGCAGAGTCGATGTGTGGCAAGCACGTCCCGGACAGCCAGTAGTAGGCCCCAGGTCTGGAATACGCCCGGATCCGAGTACAACGGACCGGCGCCGGCTGCTGGATCACACGGTAGAAGGGAGCCAGGCTCGTGCGGACCACAGGCACAGGTAGGCTTCGGGACCACGACCCGACGAGCGCTTCAGCCTGCCACTGTTTCGTTCGGATTCTTCTTCTCGAACCCCCGTCGTCGTCTTCCTCTTCTCTCTCCCCATGGCTTGGCATGACTTTGACGACATGATTCCGCCTTTTCCTTGTCTCATCGTCATCTTCGTCGGCGTACGGCACAGCACAAACTCACAAACATCGCGCACCAGATGAACCTACCGCGCATATCATGACAAAAGTCCCCCTTTCAAAAGTTTTTTTTTTGAAAAAAAAACTGTCCAAAGTGCGCGGGAGACAAGACTTACGACAAACAAATGTACAGAACTGTTGCAACAAGAGAATAGTCTGTATGTGAGAGTCCCCTAGGCATATGGTACATTATTACATTAATGTTGTATAGCTAGCACCTACACCTGTAGCCTGCTCATATAATCAGCACCTACGTTCTCTGATCCTTTGATATGCTCAACGCGAAAGGTGTACTCTTGCAATGCGAGACTCCAGCGCAAGATCCGGCTGTTCAAATGCTTGGCTTGAGAGAGGTATCGTAGCGGTTGATGGTCAGTCTGAACGACGAAGGAGGTTCCATAAAGGAAGATATGAAATTTCGCGATCGCCCAACTAACGCTAAACACTCTCTTTCAATTGCCAGAGTATCTCTCTTCCCGGGGCATAAGTTGGCGGCTGGCATATGACACCGGGTGAAGAAGACCCTCGTGGTTCCTGCATAAGCACAGCGCCTATACACCTATCAGATGCATCTGTACGTAATACGAAGGGTTTCTTTATGTCAGCAGCCTTGACTACTGGCATAGATGCTAGAGCTTGTTTGAGGGTTTCAAATGCCTCTTCTCTTTCGGTATTCCACGCTAACTGTTCTTTTCCATCTTTCTTGTCATTTCAGTCAGTGGTTTCGCTTTCTGGGCATAGTGAGGTATGAGGTCTCGGTAATATCCCGCCAAGCCGAGAAAAGAGCGAAGCTGCTTCTTCGTTTCCGGTCTTGGGGGCTTTAGCGATCTTCGCTATCATGCTTTCTACTGGGCGGATTGTAACCATCGCCGAGGTGATGCCCAAGGAAGATGACAGAAGTCATTCCGATCTCACATTTTTGAGGTTTGAATCCGTAGGCCTGCTTCTCGGATCCTCTGAAACAACTGTTTCAATGTCACTAGATGCTGCTCCCACGTAGCTGTGGCAATTAGAACACCGTCTATGTAATGCACTGTGTTTGGAATGCCGTGCAGTAATGTCCTCATCAATCGTGTGAATATGGCCGAGGCTGTCTTAATCCCAAAAGGCATATAGAGAAAATGGTAGTGTCCAGATTGCGTTGAAAAAGCTGTTTTCGGACGAGAACTTTCCTCTAAGGGTACTTGCCAATAGCCCTTTGTAAGATCTAACTTTGAGAAAACCGACTTCGTGCCGGACTTCAGCAAACATAATGTCAGTTCTGGGTATGGGTTCAGCATCCGGACACCAGAACCTCATTAATGTGACGGAAGTCAGTGCACGCGCGAAAGCTGTTGTCCGGTTTTCTTAACCAGGACCAAGGGTGAGTTATACGGCGAATGGGATCGTTCAATAACGCCCAACTTCAGCATATCTTGAACCTCCTTCTCTACTATTTCCTTCATTGCAAACGGCAACGGATACTGTGACGTGCTGATTGGTTTTTGTTGTAGTAAGCTCTAGCCGGTACTCTAGGAGGTTCGTCTTCCCAGGAACTTCGGAAAATATGTCTCGGAATTCCTCCAAGAGATTGCACATATCATCGCGTTGTGCTTCGTCTAAATTACTTCCGAGTGTGAACGACTCAATACCTTTCCCTTCATTTACTTTAAATGTAGGGAGGGGTGAATCCGATTCTCCTTCTTCGACTACAACGAACGATGAAGCTTGACTAGTGACTTCTGGTTGACGTTCTTCGTAGCGCTTGAGCATGTTTATGTGAAACATTTTCGTGGTGTGCCCAAGGTCCAACCAATAGTCGTGGTCATTCTTTTTTCCTGTAACCGGAAATGGCCCCTTCCAGTGCATAAGAAGCTTGTTTTCCCTGGTTGGGAGCAATATAAGAGCCCGGTCACAACTTTGAGCTGTCGGGTTTTGGAGGTTTGGAGTCGGTCATAATACTTCTTTTGCGAGTGTTGAGCTCGGGAGAGATTCTCTTGAGCCAGCTTCAAGGTGCGTTCAAGACGTTCTCTCAGATCAAGCACGTATCCGTAAGTAGTCTTGATATCTTCCTCTAGGTCTTCCCCTGTCCAGAGTTCCTTCAGTATATCCAGGGGTCCTCGGACTTGCCGGCCGTAGATCAGTTCAAACGGCGAGAAGCCCATACTGGCCTGAGGTACTTCTCGATAGGCAATAAACAAGGCGCAAAAAATCGGTCCCATGACTTCGGCTTCTCTTGGCACAACTTGCGCAACATCTGTTTCAAAGTGCCGTGTGAACCTTTCGACCAAGCCCTTGCATATCGGGTGGTAAGGCGTCGAGCTCAAATGTCGAT